>JABVXS010001306.1:0-16040 GCA_013365335.1 Madathamugadia hiepei | reverse complement strand
TATGAAGCGCGCTCCTGAGCGATTCGTACACATCCTTCATTCATTAAATCGGTAAAGTTCGGAATGGAACTGATGGCCGATAATGAATGAATGAATTTTATTTATCTCACCTTTCAGTGCTTTTCGCTTGTTGGTATTGCCACAATGTTTTTCTCCTTTCCCTCACCCTCTTCAAACAAAGTGTTGAGAAAAAGGAAGAGTGAGTGGAGAATGATCACCTGGTATCTTTCACAAACATTGCCAACGTATCATCCCTTTATTTACATATAATATAATTCCTTTCAATGTTCCTATTCATAAATTGTGTGTCGCTAACTTTCCAAAGTGATATGTCTTGTCTGCTCATTCCTCATTTCATTTAAGCAGCAGTCATCGTGCTATAAACATCAGAAATGTTTTCAAACATTAAGCTTTATGCTTTTTTATCGGAAGAAAGTTTCTATCGTATCCATTTGTTTGTCTTCACTTTCATTTTACTGTTTCATTAAATGATGATGATATCTGGTGGAAAGATTCCTCTCACCATCTTTAATGCTATTTTTTTTTTTTAAATTTACAATTGTTGAATTCACGCTTTCAACAGAGCAAACATAGAACGAAATAGCTTCATTTCTATTCGTTCTCTCCCGATGAAATGGAATTCTTCACAGTGAATGAGAAGGAGACAAATCGAGCGGTGTCTAAGTTGATTTTTTTATCTCTGCCACCTGTGGAGGAGTAATTGCGATCAGTAGGTATGTGATATGTATATATACATGTATGTTCAGTCTCTCACAGAACTACTAGTTTAACTGCTTAATGACATATCATCATTATTATCATCATGATATATTGCAGCTGAACAAATTTTTATCATGCAGCCAGTAAAGTTCAAAATATTTAAAATGTTGGTGGGAAACAACATGAGGCTTTTCGTTATCTTTAAAAGAAGCGTTTATGGTTCCTTTTGTGATGTGGTATGGTACCAGTAGCAAAATTGATTGCTTGAAAGCATTGTTTATAAGAAAACTTTTATCAGCCCTCGTCAATTTTGTAATACCACCAGTCGTTGAAGGCTGTTGTACACTGATGACGCATTGCTTGCATCTTTTTCTTCTGCTAGAAAGGGTTATCTCCCTACTAATCACCTTATCGCTACCAAAATGTCTCCCTACTAATCACCTTATCGTTACCAAAATGTCTCCATACTAATCACCTTATCGTTCACCTCTTAAAACACAGCAGTGTGTTGTGTGTATCTTTAAGGCTCACTAAGTATTACCAGTGCCCAAGGTTTATTTGGATGGATTGAGCTAATGACCGCAGACAACAAAGGAAAGTTATAGGTGCCACTTGGAGGTTGGTTCCTAAGACCTGGTAAACCATACCTGCAGAGCATTTGCAGGCATCTTGGAAAGTGGCATATTTTGTTCTCTCTCTCTCCGGTTCGACTTGATGGTTATGAGTGAGTCATAAAATGAACCTTATGTGATTCATACCTAGCAATACTTTCAGCTTGTTCTTTCATTCACAATCATCAATACTGTTAGGCATTGTCGTCACCCTCGTTGCTGGCAAACCTGCAGAAGTAACGAAGTCCGCAAATTAAAGAACTAAATCATCGTCTTACATATTGCGAATTAGATAAATTTTGCTCGTAACTCAAAATTGTCATAATTTAGATGTTAGAATCTCAAATGTTTTTTTTTTTAGTTAATCTCTGATTTATTGCTGCAAGCTTCACCTTCTATACTAATACCCATACTACCCCCCACTACTATAATATTGTCGTTTCTGATTTTGTCACGTATCCCGCTTATATTCATCCTCGCCTTTCCCACGTATGCCTCTCCCAGCTCCTTTATCACATTCTCATACCTCAACGTTGTACCGCTCGGCTGGCGCTCCATATTCTTCTCTTCTTTTTTTTTGCGTTGTTGATTTGCTTTAATTGGTATTAGTTCTATATATTCGTATCGTAATCGCGTATTTTGTTATTTGTTTATCGCGTTAATAAAGGTTTAATTATCCAAGTTTGAGCTGCTCGCGAACAAATGATCAACGACAACAAAACCTCGACTTTCCCACCTACAATGCAACAAAACAAATTTCACCACCCTCGTCAATCACAAAGTTGTTACCTTACAGGGCAGGAAATCGTGTAGTGTACACTCATTCTGTAAACATGTTTTGGATATTTTTAAACTCATTTCCGAAGATTTTTATTGTATGGTTGACTCATGTGTTACCATCAATAATTTCAATCAGAGCTATTCGTCCTTTTGTCGCCATTTTCAAATCATTTAAAATATTTTTTTTTAAACAGAAAGCGATTTCTTCAGTAGTTGCACCGAAAAAGAAAAAAAATTGCTTATACTGAAATTGGCTCGCTGTCTCTTCTGATTCGATGCTTTTCATCAATTGATGATATTATGCAGTTCCTCTTAATTACTTGTAAAAATTCGAGACCCTTAAATCTAATTCTTGAAATTCTAGTAAGCTCACTAATTTTCTGACGAGTTAGTGTCTTACGGCGGAAATAGACTCCATTATCACCTCTACAAATAATCCAACGCTGACCTTCCCGCGCTTTCTGCGTGGGATCTTCGAAATTTCATTCAATGGCTATGGCCGTATGCTATATGTTTTCAACCATCTAACGTTGACCGTTACCAAAGCTTACTTACGTTGCAGATTGGGCCAGTTATAATGTATGACCTTGTCTTTTATTTCTGTTGTAGCGTTCGTTCTTTAGATTACACCACTCCTCCTTGTTGCATATTTTTCAAATTTAAGATTAGAAAAGTTCAGCGTTGTATTAGTTTTTGCAGTTTACGCCATTCTGTGTTGGAAACAGAAGGGAGCATCACACAAGAAAGGTACAGAAATGGCTGATGAAATGCAGCAGATGAATGGCGATCAGATTGTTACGGGCCAGAAACCACTTCTAGAGCTTTATGTTAAGGTAAATTTCTGTTGGATCTTGTCTTTGTAATCAGAAATGCTTTAGAATTCTATCTTTTTAAGTTACATCAAAAAAAATTCATCCTCCTCAACTAAGTGAATAGTTAAGGAAGGAATTTTTGAAAATTTTAACCTTTTGATAAATTTCTAGGCTTCTGGAATTGAAAATCGGCGCATTGGTGCATGCTTGTTCTGTCAAGAATTCTGGATGGAACTTTACGCTCTCTATGAGATTGGAGTTGTTCGTGTCGAAGTAAAGACAGTAAATATCAATTCTGAAGCATTCAAGAAAAGTTTTCTGGGAGCACAGCCACCAATAATGGTGGAAAACAAGTCCTTGCTTTTTTCTTTCTTCATTTGTTACGGTACAGTATGCACCGATTATCTTGTAAGTACTGTCTAACAAAGAATGGTCCATTATCTCTTGTGTTTTAGGAATGCAACTTACACCGATAATCGTGAAATCGAAGGACGCATTTTTCATTTAGCAAAGGAGTTCAATGTACCACTTTTTGAGAAAGACTCAGCAGTAGAGAAACGAATCGAAAGTTTGTACAGAGTAAATCTTTATTAGTTTCCCAAATATTTTCTTCAGTCACCAAGAACGCAATGTTCAAGCTCAAAACAACGTTTGAGTCACTTTATCAGCAGATTAGATCGAAGCGTTTGTATTTTGTAGGTAATACAAATACATATGCATTACCTACACATGTATTACTATTGCCGACGATCCCATGGTATCTCAGGTCTATTAGTCAGGAGGATATTCAAACAAATTTCCAATAACAAGTGGTACAAAAAATGTAGTCACATAAAATTATTTTACAGAATTTCAAAATTTTTTTACGATCCAAAAGTGACCACGACAGGGAACAGAAAGGACCATCACCAACACCTGTGGACTCTCTACCACCACAGCAAAAGGCGTCTTACAACAAACTTGTTGAACAGCTGGCAAACATTGATCAAGTGAAATTTTTTCAATGTTCTGAAGCTACTGTATTGCCAGAAAAATACAGGGACAGCTTTACTACTCTTCTTTGCTATTGTTAGCTCAAGGAATTACATAAACAAAGAGATTTTACCATCATCGATTTTTAGCTTCTGAGTGAGCGAAACTCCCGATATCTTTTGGGACAAAGTATGACGGAATATGACTGCGAACTGATGCCTCGTCTTCACCACATTCGAATAGTTGGACAACGTCTGCTTGGCTTTGACATTCCGCTAAGTCTAACATATCTGTGGAACTATGTATTGAATGCATACCGTACTGCAGCCTTCATCGAAAGTTGCCCGGCTGACCAAGATATTCTTCATCACTATAAGGTATCAGTTGGTGAATTTTGTTGGCTGTTCTCTTGAAAACAATGTTTTTTTTGGAAAAGTAGACTTGGTTAACCATTAATTTTTATCTCATAAAATTTACAATAGCGCTTTACGTTTTTGAAAGAGTAGTGTATCGACTGTTTGTTTGGAAATCTTTTTAAATTCATGTTTTTCAGGAGCAGCTTAGTTTGGTAACGAATCAACGCGAATCATTGCAAGTTCCAACCAAAACTCATACAATTCCTGAAAGTGTCTTAAAAGATATTCGTAGGCTGAAGTTGGATGAAAACTGAAAATGAACTACAACCATGATTATTATTAATATTCATCGGATCGTTTCTTTGGATTCCGATGCAATTAACGGCTGCATTTAAAAATTTGAGAAGCCATACGATTTCTAGAAAAGGTTGCTTCAGTCCTTTTTTTCACCTTGGAAATCGGATTTCGGCAGTAATCATTTCTAAAACATTTCTAATTTATCTTATTCAAAACGAATTTACGTCGAATTTTTCTTTCGTTTAGTTTATTTCTTTTATTGTTCTACAAAATATGTATAAATAGGTCTTTGCCAGAAATATTCGCTTTGCTCTTATACCCATTCCACTGTTTTTCGATTTCATTTCGCGGAATTTCTTAGTTGTTTTTGTCATGTCAAAAGATATCTATGTCATCAATTTATCTATTTCGAGAAAACTGTTTTGAATGTAAAAGGCCTTGCTTTTATCTTTCATTTTCATTATAAGGAAGAATATGTCCTGGTTAATTTTATTATTCCGAATAAAAAGATTGAGAGCTCTAAGAATGTAGGTTTAACAATGAAATATTCTAAAAATGAATCAGATGGAAGGAAGTTGGCATCAGCAACGTATGTTTAAAACTATTCTGCCATACGGTTAGGCTCAAGCATACGATGTAATGGCGGATGCATTTACCGCGGATTTCCATTTTCGTGCTAATTTTAGTGGTAAATATAAGAAAGAGTTCTCGATCTGTAATTGTTTATTTTCTAAATAATTAAAAGATATTTTTGATTATTAGTCTCGATATATTCTGGTTGATGACAAACTATTATGTATAATTGTTTCCAGAGGTTGAAAAGTTTTTCTTTTAGGATTTTCCTGCTGGACTGCTGTTCATTAGGAAAAATCTTACGGAAATGAAAAAGTGTAGATGTTGAATTCTTTCGTATTCTTATTTGTATTCATTGCCTTACTTTCTTGCAGTTATCCTCCATTCAATTCGCGCTACAGCACATTAACTAATAGTAAAAGTACATTCGGACTTCGTCCTTTTTTTGATAAGTGACTTTTATCATCAAAAAATTTAGAGGGATAATTTTTAGCCCATTTTGCCTCGGCAATTTTTGTGGTGAAATATTTTATAAATTTTAAATTATTTGAATTATGATGTCGAAGGGAGATATGTAATGACCGGAAATGCACAGATGGCTCTTACTGTCCTACCATTATTTTTCGAGACGATTTAGGGAACTCGAAGGAAGTATTTCCGAAAGGAAAAAAAATTCTATGTTATTAAAGTTGGTCGGGAATTTATTACATAGGTAGAACTGCAGAGACTGTGCTTCATTTCATCTTCCACTTCCCAGATAAGAAACTTCCTTAGTTGATGGTTTGTGATCAAATGCTGATGACGTCTAGGTGTTACAAAACTAAACGGCAATTAAATAGAAGCAAACACCGTTGATAAGATGGTAACAAATATTTAAAAATATTTAAGGTGAGGTGGAATTTTTCAGCAAAACATTGTTCAAGCCGGTAGTACTGCATTCCATTTGGAAGACTCTTCAAGTGATAAAAACATTTAAAACATTTCAATTCTCTTAAACTTGATGCTGTGCTCTGAATTAGTTTCGAATATTTGACGATGGTTCATTACTTCCATCTTGGTGCTTATTTTCCACAAAAAATTGCTTTTATAATTCATCTTAGAAGTCAGACGTGAGCAAAACAAGGGTACAACCTAGATACGGAAATCTAAGCACGTTGGCATAAACACTTGGTTATAAGGACTTGTTCATCAGTTATGACTTACCCTCTGTTTCCCGCAGTATTTAACTCAAACTGAGGAATATCAAGCAACATAACTTGAGTAGTCGTAATATGAAAGTTATTTCCAGAAAATTTGTTCACTTTTCTGCTCTAAGAAGCAACAAAAAAGTTTTGCAGAATTTTCGTTTCACTCAGCTTTTTTCACTTTTCACTTGGCATTTGAGAATTGTCGACAACTAACAATTACCTCTCGCTGTTAACATTACTTTCCTTTTCGCAACCCTTCAAGTAATAAAGTTCAACCTAATGCTTTCTTGGAACTTTCAAAAAACTTTATCCCCTGAATTTTGGAGCTAGAAAAGCAGAGAGAATTGCGGCTCTATTTAAAATTATCCAGTATAGATCAGGACAGATGTATTGATCTATGATCTATCAAAAGGTGATCCCTCAGCATCTCTTCCGTGCAACAAAAAGGTGGGGGTACCTTGCTCCGGGAGGAATGGTATTGGAGTTCGGAAAAGGGATTTCTTTACTTGGTTTTGCCTCGCAAAATATGATGCTACCAGGAATAGTCCCTGAGGACGAAAAGCGATCGAAGATATAAATCAGGGTTCACTTCTAAAATCTCCGCCAATTCCGTTGCGGTCATTGAAACCATGTCCAACATTTCACTGTTTTCTCCAATCAAAATAAAACTTAAATTTGGATATTACCCATAGCACAATTCAAAAAACGAAAATTTTTCGAGCACTAATAATTTCATCTACGGAGCAGATGTCGCCGAGTTTTACACAGAAACTCAGTGTCAATGGAGTGCTCTTAACAAACTCTGAGATCGTACTGAATGCAGACAGCCAAATGTCTATTTAAGTAGTGTCTCGTGAAAAAGATGGGATTTTCTGCAGTGATTATGATAAGGCGAACAGCTTGACAGAAATTAATATTTAACCATTTTGAAAGTGGCAGCACAGAACACATCAAGGACCAACTATTACCAAAGAAACTGAAAAAAGCATCACAGATAAGAGAACGATGTATGTATGCAAAACAGTAGAAATATATATATCACACTTCTTTATAAATTTGAAAACAAATAAAACTTGCTCCATTCTAGATGAGATGAAAATTTTTCATGAACTCGTTTGGTGAAGAATAGCAGAGTTAGCCGGGTGCATTAAAGGAATTTGGACAACCTAATGTAATATGGAGCGTGCAAAGTAAATCAAACCAGAAAACACTCAAAACGTGTCAGACACAATTTGCACAATAAATATTAAAAATGAATGTGAAATGATTCTACAATATTTTCACAGGAAAAAAATTCAAGAACCAAAAAAAATATCCAATTTAAACAATTAAAAACCAAACCAAATTCACATCCATGTGTCTACAATATCGCAAGAAATGCCATATAGGTTTCTTAAACCCCCTAACATCAAAAATGTTTGCTCCCGTAGGATGATGTAACTCCCAGCACAAATCAGAGAAAGAAAAAAATTTATCATTAACATACACTTTGCTTTCTGCAAAAATTCATTGTCAAACTTCGAAAATTTCTTTCAAAAAGCGAACTATTGATTCAGTAACTCCCACGCATCATCATCCCAGTCTTTGTTTGATGCTGATTTCTTGTTATTTATCATGTTTGGTTTTTCTCCTACGTCGGTAATTTTATTGCCATTCAAGGAGAAATCGATTAGTGGAGGAGTTTTCTAGAATTAAGATCATTACAAAGCAATTATTAAAATAATCATAAAATATGAATAATAGAAATAAAAACCTCTCTTTTTGTTTTTGCAGATGCTGCGTTGCTTGATCGCTTTGAATCTGTAGAAGAGTTCAACTGAGTTAGACTGTCTATACATGAATTCAAAAATTTAAACAAGAGCACTTGTGAAAAATGCTTTGAAGAATCGGGATATTATTTTCACACTGTCAAATACAACAAAATTGACTATTTTATGAACATCTGTCGTTTCAAAGAGTTATTTTTGATTTGCTTCTGAAATGTTGAATAAACCTTATACTAAGATTGCCCTCGTTAGATGATACTTTCCACAAACAAAAAAAGAACTAACCATAGTCGACGAAATCAGATATAACTGCAGCTTTAGTAGGGTTACATTCAACTGAATTATTTCTAAAATGCATTAACTATATTTGGGCTATTATAAAATGCAAAATGAATAAAATGACCGATGAGCATCGCTAAAAACCACAAATATACTCACTTGCATGTTTGATAATTGCTTGCATGTTGCTCGAATAATTGATTCTCGTGATTATCTGGCGCAGCTAAGTCTTCGTAATTACTAAAGAAGAAATGGAATTTTGATGCCTTTGATCGTGCTTGATTTTTTGTTTCATTGGCTTATTTTACTTCCTGAGTGTTATTTCACGACTGCGAAAAGATCACACATATTTTTTCATTAGTGACAAAAACTTTCGAGAAATAAAAACTTCAACACAATAAAATTTTAAGGACAGAAAAAACAATAAAACTGATAACCTTTTTCCCGGTGCAGTGAAACCTTGCAGAGACGGGTTTCTGATAAAATTTGAAATTCCCACCCATGATTTTGATCCTATTTCAGCCGCTTTTTGCGCTAAACTTCCCAAAGCTGGTTTATTCAACAGTGCACCATCTCGAACCTGAATTCAGGTAATCTTACATAGCACAGTTTAGGTCACACTTTATTTGCTCTGGAACCGTTGCTGTGACAGTCGTTACAATTCTAATAAAAACGTAGTAGGGTTAAAAGTTTTGAATTAGGTACAGAATTAGACACAAAAGAACGACTAAGGACAAAGTAAGGCAAAGATATCTTTTCACTAACACTTCCACCGAGTTCGGTAGCTTTTGATGTTGCTTGCGAGCTGATATCTTTAGCATACAAAGCAGCGGTTGCAGCCCCCTTACTTAACATATTCCAACCCTGTAAAAACAGTCTAAAAATTATATATGAAACAACTAATAGCAATTATTCTAAAAAAACTCAGCAAAATTTTTGAGGAATAGTTATAGTGATAAATTAAAAGAATTGACAAAATTACTGAAATATGAAATTAGACTGAATTTTTTACACTTACAGTAGAAAGAGATGACATGGCGCCAGACAACAATTCCGCAGATGGATCACCACTGTTTGCGATAATGTTGCCAAAACCTTGGTAGCGATTTCCACTACTTTTCAAAAAAAATTACGTCTTTAAATTTTTATAAAAGCTCGCAAGAAATATAAAGCTACAATAAAAGTACTTCAACATTCACCACAATTATCGAAAACGAAAAAAAAGTTTGTACTAAAGGGGAATAAAACTTCCGTGTATGCCATTTGCAGAGAAATGGTATCAAAAACAATAATAAAGCTCCATAGATTAAAGCTAGTAAAAATTGTTCGGTAAAAAGATGACTACCACTCATTATAATCAGCATGGTATGAATTGCTTCCAGTCTGTACCGTATTGCCTCCATAATAAGATGCAACACCATTCGAACTGCTATTTTTACTGATCTGCATATGCGATGAATTTGATGAAATTTTTGGACAATAATTTCTTGCTGGAGACATTTCGACTGACCACTCACGGTCTTCAGATTCTGTCAGTACCTAGAAATGAGACTTAAATATCCTTTAAAATAATTTCGAATATTCGTTTTCTGATAATATCGTTAGAAACAGCACCTTATCCCTTAAGAGAGCAGCAGCTCTTGAATCATATTTTTCTTGAAGTGACCAATCTGATCGGTAATCTGACTGACTTTTAAAAAATTCCAATGCTTTTGCATTCCCTCCAGCTTTCATCTTGCAGAGCTCACTATCCTTCCATTTATCCATTGTTGTAGACCGAACAAAACTATAAACAAAGACATTCAAGCTCTTATTATAACACGAAAAAATTATTTTCGGTCTTGAACTCTTATGTTTCTTTTTTTTTCGTTTTAGCATTTGTCCTGTTTGTTTGCAGGGTCCGCTTTCTGTGGAGCATTGCCTTCGGACGCCCGGATGCAAGTTGTTGTTGTGTTCCATTTCCCTTGTTATTGTGTTTTGGACATAGGGCGATCAAGCGATTTCGTGTTGTACTTCTTGCCCATTTCATTGAGGTGGCGTAGAATCCTTTCTTACTGCCCTTGCCGGAGATTTTTGAGCCAAAGTGTTACATCTCATTCTTCTTGCGACTACCGTTACCCGACTGATCCGTCGCAAAGGTCTATCGTCGGTAACATATCTGGGGATTGAACCCTTGTATGTGTATCGTGCAGATTACCCACTGGAATATGGGTAATCGGCAATGTCTTGAACTATGATATTTCGTTGTTGAATGAAAACAACTATGCCAAACAATGGATAACACGAAGATTTGGCAAGCATAACTAACAATTTCAAACGTGTACAAACCTGATATGTACACCTAAACCACGATGCAAACCAGAACAATCTAAACACAGCCATATTCCATACGTCACACTAGCCCACTGAGGATTACTAGCTCCACATTCAAAGCAGACCTGATAAAATAATATATGTTAAGTAGGGGAAACTGATTAGAGAAAGTGACCCTCCATTTTCTGAAAACTTTGAGTGTTCCGAAAAAAAAACTTGAAAAAAATTAACGTTATTTCCAGGAACAGTTCGAATCTCTTGAATAATTCGTCGTGTTCGTGGACAGGCCATAGTAGCTGACTGGTTCGCAACGCATCAAAGTATACTCAAGCACGCAAATCTTGAACAAATCCTTTTTTCTTTGATGATTGTTCAACGTCCGTTGTTTACTGAAATAATAGACCATGCATATTAACATTCCCGTACTAGCATTTAACAGAAGCAACAGTTCATGTTGCCATGTGATAAATACGACTAAATAATAATGAACAAATCTCTTAAATAGAGTAAACCAAGCGTAAAACTAGTTCTGATCAAACCTCAATAGTTTCACACCGTTCTTTGAAGTAGAAAAGCTCATACTTTTGGAAAACTAAAGGCAATGGAATTGCTCAATATTCTCTTTAACGAAGATAGCTAAGCACTGTATCACAAGATTCGGGGGGTTTAGACATGCCATTACTGGTTGGGAAGACACGGAAACTGATACTTGTTAGATGCAGAGATACTTCTCAGTTACGAAGAAGTTCAATGAAACATACTAAGAGGTAATAAAAGATGATACTACTGTGTACCACGCCACTCCATCCACCTTCACCAGCCAAAAACATTCTCAAAAGCTATTTTGGTCCTTCAATTGACTCAGTTTCGCAAGTTGAATATAAACCGATATGGTCATCCCATGTTGATTTGGAAGTTTACGATTCTTGCTTTACGTTAGTTTGTAGGGGGGTTTTGGATGTCTTTGACCTCAGTTAACCCTTATCCATCATCTCCTTTTAGAATATTATATATGCATGCTCTTCATTCTCTTTCTTCTATATGAAATGATGAACATGCAAGAGGAAATATTTAAATTTTCGGATGAGGACATGTAAATTTCTTTTGAATTACAAAAACTAAACTTCACAGCGGTGACTTACTTTTTCTTTACTTGTTCGTTTAACATTGCTGGAAGATAATGCAGCAATTGAGGATAAGATTTGTTATGTCTCACAGTGTGCCTGGTGATTTGATTAAAATTCTGCTTTTCTATTCCTTATTATCACCAAACAATATATCTGTGGTGAAAGCGGCGAAAGATTCGGTGAAAACGATGAAAGAACAATGGATAATCGATAGGGATCTGTTTCTGGATATCGACAATGCCCGTTCGGATACTATCGACAATATTACGGATGCTTTCCTCAGCATTACAAGGAGATTGATGAAAGGTGGTCGTCTAATGACTGAAACTAAACGCCGGATGATGGGGTTCATGGATGAAGTTGGTGAGATGAGCTATGATTCGAAATGGGCTGTTCTGGGCTGGTTTACTGCTATGTTTCTCTTTCCAATTATTACAGCTGCATTCGTAGCTATAATTATCGCGCTATTTTTCCAGAATGAACTTATCAATTTGCAAATTTTTTTGCATACTCGTTGGGATGTAGGAGATAAGCCGGATATTATCACCGAATGCAAGGCAAAACAGCGTTTGGGTAATTTAGCCATACAACGTTTGTACCAAAAAATCAGTCGACATCCGGAGAAATTTCTCCCCAAACAAGCTAAACGTGACCCAGAAGCACTGATCCGTGAAAAGATCGAACTAACAGAATGAATGAAATGAAGTGAAGGCGGCCAAAGCTCTCATCTCGGCCGTATAATCCCAAACAAACAAATTCCAGAGGGTTTGTTTCACTGATCTGACGGGTTTGTAATATATTAAACCATATTGTAATATAGTAAACTATTCAGAAATTCTAAAATATAAAATTGCCTCTTTGTTCATGTTGTTTATTAGCTACAAGAAGTATCTGTTAGCACACCTCAGTTAACAGCGCAGGAGCTGGCATGCCTTCTTGTTACCATCTGAACTTCATTGCTTCTGAAGTAGAAGTAAATAATTATGATTAATAGGTGTGACACAGGTTATTCACTGCAAACCGACGTTAATTAACCACACAGCTTCATTGATGACGGAAGCGGTCTTGCCGATGATAAAAATCAATTTTGTGCCACAAACTTGCCCTATAAATATTTGATGAGGCAGATTAACAAGGAGTTCTGTATTACAACAATTCGCAAAGCTAAATTAGAAGGCATAGAAGACAGTGAGAAAGTTAAACAGTTCGTATTTTGATTTCCAGTTCATCGTGTACCGCGATATGCTATATTTAGCAGGTTAAGGAACTTAGTAAGGTTCTTCATGTTTCCATGAAAATTGGAAAGCAATGAGGGGTGTAAAGGATTTTCATAATTATCAGGAAGCTTTAAAAGAAAATTTAATTAAATGAAACAATACAAGAACAATGAACAGATAAAGACCATAGGCTTCAAGCTAGAAGCGCCGTTTTTGAATGGGTCAATAATGATCAAGTTGTTCGGAGCAAGCATGGCTTCAATAAACTTATTTAACCTGAGAAAACTTCAAGAACTTGGTCAAATACGAATGTGCTGTAATGAATAGTACAAACGATATGCAACCGACTTGAAACGCCCTACTGATCGTTCTTCACGTATTCATGTGACCTCAGGTCATAATCTAAATTATGATCAACTACAGCAGTTGAACTGATTGCCTTCGAGCACCACCTATTTGAATTTGAACAGGAAATAAACCCATCACACTTGTACTACTCTCTGAAAGGCAGGATACAGTGACAGCTAAGTACCACATCACTATGTCACATGTAAATCTCAAGATTTTCAATTTAACAATTCACAAAACTTTAAAATTTCATCAAATTTCTAAAAGATCTTTAATTTCGGCATGTTCAAATCACTTGTTGTCCTTCTCGAGCATTTGCATGAAGAAGCAAGCATACAGCAAAATGGACTTTCATGGAGTAAAAACTGAAATTTGAAGATGTCGTACAAGTACGGTAAGATTAATTGAACTCACCAGGATATTAACCAATCACTAGTTAACACTTCCAATGAGATCCAACGAAGCCTGTAGTACCGGTAGCATTAACGGCCAAGGGTGTACGGTCTATGCAGAAGACACGGCAATGAATTGATCAAAGATCCCACAAACCGAACGAAGAAGCGCAGATGTAATCTCATAGCAAAGGCTGGGTCGGAGGATGACCTTTGTGGGAAAGCAACAAAAAAATCAAATTGCTCGAACGGTAAGCATTAAAAGAAATTTGATTTGAGCTAATTAACAAACCAATGAGCAACATTTATAGCTAGCTACATGTTTGCTAGTAAGATGGTGACTGTCACCAAACCTGTATATACGGTTGTTGCACACCTTTGACCATCACTTAAGGTAGTTAATGTTTTTAAACTATAACCTTCACAAAGGTTGAATTCCAGTTGAGCTTAAATAAAGAGCAATAATTGCACCATCACAGACAATCATATCGGCTATAATTTGAACTTAAATTTAAAAACTTGCTAAATTAAACAATTCCATACCAATGGACAATATAGAATTTTTCCACTGTCATTGATTAAAATGCGATCATGTGATCGATTAGAAGTTGCATATTAAAGGTTTCACCTTAAACAGAAACAGACGGTGATTACATTTCAATGGATCAAACTTGACTCAGTGACATATGGTGACCTATTGATGCATTAGTTGGAAAATCGATCCTTAAATTGTCACTGAAGAATTCGCTAATTTTTTTTTTTGCCTGATCTGTTTCACCGGTAACATCCATCTCTACGACAAGCCTAATAATCGATTAAGTAAGGCAACAACATTAATGCCTCATTCGTTTTGCTGTACTAATTTTGATCATCTTGATAGATTAACTGATAATATCTAACTTTAGGTGATACGTGCATTGTCAACCTATCAATGCTATTTTAATGGAAATGTTTTAATCCAAAAAAAAAAAATGCAAATATAATGATTCATGTTGAGTAGTGGAATTGTCTTGTCAGAGCTGAGCATGAGATATATTCTGTGTGTGCATTATTATTATTATTATTATCAGTTATTGAAACAACACACAGCAACTGATCTTACAATGCTGCTATCACAGATCACTTAGTCGAACACTTCCCAAGCATCTAGGACTACGTGATGTATCGCAGTCAGTAAGGTAGCCGTAATGCTGGATTTCGTATGCACCTATCACTAGTGGAACGCTCTCCAATCCAAGCGTCTAGGACTACGTGATGTATCAGTCAGTAAGGTAGCTATGATGCTGGATTTCGTATGCACCTATCACTAGTGGAACGCTCTCCAATCCAAGCGTCTAGGACTACGTGACATATCAGCGGATTATGTGTACAGAATAGTTAACACTGTATGCATGCTGCTGTATCATCAAACTATGCGAGATGCGTTCTGCAGCTGGCTGATTGTGATGTTTTTGGCTCCAATTGCTTCTAAGCGCTTCGCTTAGGAATTTGAATGTAAAAATTATGCAAAAGTGTGGAATGATTTCAAACGATTCAATTGCAGACAAAATGCAAAATTTCATTGAATAAATGTTGAGCATTTCAGGTGAAATGAATCATTTATACCGTCACTTTCATCATTCTTAATTTCTATTTCAACCACCTGCATGAGTGATTGTTTTCCTCTAAAATGTTTGCAATTGTTGCTGGAATAATACGGCATTCTGTCTTATATATATATATTGAAATTTCATGAAATACATTGAAACAAAAGTGACCCACTTAATCTTACTGTTTGTTTATTTCAGGTCGAAAGCAATTTATGTTCACTTATCCACTTTGATTGCTTACTGACCAACAAATCCACCGCATTTCCTTGGCTCAAGCAATCCTTGACCATTTCCAATTTAATGAAATTTATTCATCTATTCATCGTGAAGTTTGCGATGCTTTCCATACTGATATGTATTACGATGCACCTGACATTTAACCTTTTGTCATACAAATTTGCACCAAGGAAAACCCCAAGAACTCATGAACGATTAAATTGTAAATGCAAAGTTAAAATAGCCGAAACTAGTCCGCAAATTGATTTCATAACAAAAACAATTCTTTCGAATTCATCTTTTGCAACGACAACGACGAACTTGAAATTGGACAATAGCACTGAGGCAGTGAACACCTTTACCTGTTCAAATGATGTGGTGAGATGTTTACTTTTGTTTTCAATCAATCAGCGTCAACAGATTAGCAGTAGTAGTAGTAGTAGAAGTAGTAGTAGCAGTAGCAGTAGTAGTAGTAGTAGTAGTAG
>JABVXS010001305.1:0-16056 GCA_013365335.1 Madathamugadia hiepei | reverse complement strand
GAAGTTTGTAGTAAAGAAAGGGAAAAAGGATAGAAATGAAATGATCATTTATAATGTAAATAGTATTATCAAAGTAGAAATTAATTTGGTTCATTTGTTAAATTCGATGATTTTTAATTAAATTTCTGAAAATAACATTCATTAGCGATATTGATTGCCCTTTCCTCGTAATAATTAAAATTGAATGAAATTTGAACATTCAACAGACATATTTTCTGTTTTCTTGATTTCTACAATGATCTGCAAAATTTCATCACGTTTGATGTAAGAAACATTTGCGATGAAGAAAATCCAAACAATAATAAATGTACTTCGAAATACCACCATTAATCGAGAATCAATCGTTTGAAAAAATTCAGTTTGTAAAAGTTAACAAACAATACTAAATGTCGTAAAAATAATATGAAAACTTATCATATATTAACCACTAACAAAATTCGAAAAAAAACTATTTTAAACAAATTTTTGGAAAACAAAAAATTCGACGATAGAATTGGTATTGTAGATCATTGTAAGTTTACCACAATCAAATAAAATGTAAGAATCACTCGGAAAACGCAGTGTCAACCATATTATACTGCCATAGAGTTCAGAATTTAAAGGATATTATTACGAAAAAATAAAATACAAGTTAAATAATTACTTCATGATGAATTGAAATGATAAGAAATTCATTATTTGCCACGATATTTTTTGAAACAATTGACAAAGTGATAAATTCTTAACCTTACCTTCAATAATTATATCAAAATAATGAAATTATGAAAACGTCCAACTATCTGCATCGGTCAACAATAAACATTAATAAGTACGAATTGTTCTATCCATAAACATTTCTTTCTTTCCAAACAAAAATATTTCAAGTTTTTCCATTCTTTTGTAATATACATGAAAAGAGGATAGTTGATTTGATATCAAATATAACTTGACGTTGAGAGTTTTCCCACATAACAAAGATCTGGATTTAAAAGAACCTTTACATCGGTTTTTAAAGACCATATTGTTAATGCCAGACTGGTTTTTACTGATGGTGTATTTGTTACACAATCAAGTCTACAACAAAATTTATATTTGGAAGAATTCAGCAAACAATGGGCTGAAAAACTTAATGTTCAGTGAATGTTTTTTCACGAAAACATTAAATTTTTTAATAAGCCCTTCGTTTTAACTTTTTTTTTAAAAACCTTCAAGAGATTTAAAAAATTTTTTTCTGGTAAGATCAGTTATGACCTGAGTAAATGTGGCCTATGATAGCCAAAAGAGAGATTAAATTTAAATAAAAATTAGACAAAAATAAGATATGCACATTCTACTAACAACATTTACTCTTCCGGAGCAGAAATGATGTAATCAACACTGAATCCAGGAATCTTTGGTGAAACCAACTTCATATCCAAGCGAATATGCTGAATATCAGTTTCATTTAACGAAAGTTTTACCGTAATTCGTTCAAAACTCCTCACTTCCACACCTTCCGCTATTAAGGAATCATCCGTTACTTGGTAATTTGATCCACTCGGAAAAACGACGATTGATTCAAAGCCATAAGCTGGCACAAATACCTAAAAAATATTTTCATTAAAATGCAAATTCACATTTTTCTAGGAGGAAAAATTAGGAAGCAATAAATGCAGTACATAAAAAATAATTAGCATGAAAAATTCAGAATATAAGAGGATGAAGGAATCTAGAAATAGGACTTTATTTCCTACCTGAATACCATTCTTCCGGATGCCCATCACGAAACCATCATGCAATTCGTCACGACCTTTGAAGTAAAGCAACGTATTGAGCAAAACCGATGACCTCCCTGCATACTGTGCTTGCTTATGCCTGAAAAAAAAACTTCCCGTATTTATTTTTAAAACAAAGAGTACAGAAATATAATTTGAATGAAAAAAAAGAAAAAAATTTTGGCAGAAATAAATACCAATAAGTTCCAAGCTTCATTTTATGTATCATCTCATTAAAACATATATTTTGAGGACTACGATTTCTTTATTGCGCATTGTATAAAAGCTACAATAATCAAGTTGAAAATTTGACAACTAACCTGTAATTGAGATTGTTTGCAATTTTACTGACCAAGTCACCTTTTAACATTTCTGGAAAAGTGGAGTCAGCGAAAATTGAAGCAGCAAGCAACCGATGAACCATTATATCGGCATATCTTCGGATTGGTGATGTAAAATGAGTGTAAATAGGGGCAGCCAGTCCAAAATGAACATACTGCTCAGTTGGCAAGGATCCTACAAAAAACTGCATTTTATGCTGGGTTAATTAAAAGAACAAAGTTCCAACTGATATTGATTTTCACAAAGATTGGAAGGAATTTCGTCATTCTCGAAAGTCTAAAATGGTAGCTGAATTAACAATAATCTGACTCGATTTAAAGGAAGAAGAAAACCTGATGCAAAATAAACAGCCTGAGTCATACAGCGTGTGGTCAACATTCGGAAGAGAGTGTTCAACATCGCGTTATTCGTATCTATAGCTTTATCCAAGCTGTCCGCAAGCGCTTTTCCACTTTCAACATTCATTTTAAAGCCTTTCGCCTTTGCCATCTAAAATTACTACGATGAACATCGAGATCTAAATTTTTTTTCACGATTTCAAAAATCTGAATAGAAATGAGAAATGAATATTTACAAATACTTACATCAACTACTGGCTTATAATTTTCTTCCGGAGGAACTGGATGTCGACGAAGCAAGGCACAGTCCGGAAAATCTGCTGTTATGCGTTCCGCAACTGAGATGTTTGCAAGTAGCATAAATTCTTCAACCTGTCATGAAAATATAATTGACGAAAACATATTTGAATGAAATGGAAACACATGTTTGCCTTTACGTAATCAACACTTGAAAATATATCATGTAGCGTACATATAATTCAACTACTAATGCATGTAGTAATAAATCTGACCATACTATTCGTTGCTAGCATCTTTTTCTCCTGCACACTGATGGGGTCTTTTGTTTCGGAATCTATACTAAATCTAATTTCAGAAGATGCCAAGGTCAAAGCACCATTAGCATGTCGTTTTGCCTTCAGCTTCTTTGACAGTTCCAATAATGTTCGCAACCCCACAGTTACAGAATCGGACTGAAACAAACTTATTAAAATATGTATAATGAATCCATCAAATATTTACTTCACTTTCAACTGAAAATGACTTTAATGATAAAAGTAATTAACAATTCAAAAGAAAAAAAAATGATAACTACATCTTTTCCCGCAGATTTCATGTGAATTTCATGCATCTTAATTAGATGCTTCTGAGGTTAATAGACCCGTAAATTCGCCGCAATGTTTAAACATATTCACTAATATGATCAATAATTTAAATTGCATTAATTAATGAAATACCGAACAACTAACTAGAGAGGGATCATCAATCTTATTCTGAGCTTGTTCATAAGTAAGCGCAGCACTGGAACGTATAAGTGATTTATGAAACTTGACATCAATGATGTCAGCATCACATGTCAATGTCCAAATTACTGAAAACGCCAGACGGTCAACATTTTCACGAAGTGAACATAAATCACTTGAAAGCAATTCTGGTAACATATCGATACGCCTGAAAAATTAGGAAACATCAGAAACATTTCTGAGAAGTCAGAAAATAAACACTGAAATACACTCACTCGATACTTAGCAATTATCTTTTACTTCAATGATAAATTGTGCTTCTCCAAAAAAAAAATGCAACGAGCAATAGCTTAATCAACAATCAGGTACTGTTAGAACTACCCGGATGATGTAATAATTTACTATGTAAGCAAGTAATACCCAGGACTTGATAAATTAGTTAAGATGTAGTACCTATTAACTTCCAATGGTTTATGCGCCTAACATAGCTATAACGGCCACCACATCCAAGGAAGGCAGCAGGTATATGAATCACTAATTTTAATAATTAGGAGGTAATTACAAAAAAAAACCAAAATATACAGCACAAAGGTACGATCACGATCACTCTATTTTAAGAAATAAAGATAAGAAAAATAGCGCGACACTTACTTGTCACACAAATATACAGTAGTTCCACGATGAGCCGCTTCCTCGTCCATTCCTGTGCCTGGTCTAACAAAATGTGAAACATCCGCTATATGAACACCAACCGGAAATAATGTTTGTTAGATATTTGAAAATAATATAAGGTTGAAAATTCGAGAATTTCTAAAAGATGAAGTGATAACCTCGAAGCGATCTGACGCAATCTGCATGCAATGTAAAGCATCATCAATATCGGTACAACCGGGCGGATCGACCGAACATATCGTCAGTGAACGAAGATCTTTTCGATGACTTTCATTAGGTGGATGCCAAGGAACCTGCGGTAGGCATGCGCAAACAGCATCCGAAAATGGTCCATGTGGTATATCATGCTCCAACAACAACACCTTCAAAATAATTTCAAATATTCTCATACAACAGCATTTATTAAAATGCTTCCAGAAAAAGAAAATTTGATGCCTTACTTCATTTTCTGTTTCTCGATCACCTACCATTCCAATACTTCTTACATAATGTCCAACTGGATAGCGTGAATCTCTGGGCCAACTATCAATCGCAACAATGATCCGTTTCCCTCTCAGGTGGTCAGCCTGACGTGTTTCGATTCGTATACGAGGTATAAGTCGTTCTGCTGGAGCAAACAGTACACGCGTAGAACCTGCAGATAAATTTTGAAATCAAAACGATATTCTGCAGAGATGAAAAAAAATCTTATCTCGCCTATAAAGTAAATTACGCCAATGAATAAAAAATATTGCTTACAACTCAAAAAATGAGGTAACAATTAGCAACTCAATAGTACAAAAACATTAAACAAACAAAAAAAAAAGCGAAACGCACCGCTTCAGCATGAAGACGAAATAATTAGGAATTTTGTGAGAATTATAACGTACCGGAAAAGCACATTGAATATATTTAAGAAAAAGATTATTCATAACAAACCTTTCACAGCTGGCTGCAAAATCATTCCGCAATACTGACGCCAATTTCGTTTAACAATTCCAACTACTCTAGCTGACGGAACATTGTCGTCCATTCGTGGCTTTTTCGGCGCTACTTCATCCTCATCATTGTCAACTTCATCTTTCATTTCAATTTCTTCTACATCTCGTAACTTGAACAGAGCTTATCAATATCAAAATGTAGATCTTGAACAAAACAAGTTTGACTAGAGAAGAAAATGAAGCAGAAAATCTCTAAATATGTGCTGGTAATGTATATTTGTTGAAGTTTTTGTATTGAAGAAAGTTTTGCAAAAACGAGAAAAAAAAGCCAACTAAATAAAAGGATTTATCGCTATACATACTTTAATGACTTTTTGTGGGCAAGTCCACTCAGATTCAGGCAACAATTCCACAGCAACTATATCACCATTCAAAGCACGATTCATATTGATACGCCCCTGAATAAACCACGTTGTTCCCTCATCAACATGAACATATGCCTCCGTATAATTTTCACGAGATATCTAAAAAAATTAAAGAATGCAGAATGCACTTCGATCTTCCAAATTTCCAAGATAATTTTCTTGTAATTTCGAAAACTAAATTTTCTGATTTTTTATTTTTGGAAAACTGGGATGATTCGATTTATCCACAGAAACTTGAAGAAAATTAATCCAAAAGAATATATGAGTTGAACAAGATTCAAGAGAAATGCAATACAGAAAAAACAAGAGTAAAAATTAAAAAACGAATTTATTTAAGCAATAAAAAGAAACCTGAAATGTTGCTTTTTTAAATTTCCCAGTTCGAATTCCATTCTGTATCAGATCGTGAGCCAAATACTCTGGAAACAAAATACGTCCTCGGCCTTCATTCTCTGCATTGTAAACGGCCAGTTTTTCGAGCAAATCAGTATTATCTTTCATGCCTGAAAGTCAAAAATTTAATTTAAAATTTTGTTATATATGCATTCTTGAAAGCAACAGACTGAGAAAATTTAAACCTCCGATGTACTCTTGTAAGGTGAGAACAGTTTCAACTTGCTCCTTTAACCGATTTTTGCTTACGTCAGTACCACACACGATCACAGGAATTATGAAGAGTTCTTTCCAGTGATTTTCATAGAATTTGGCACACACTGCAAGCGATCTAGTTAACCTTAAAAATTAATTATTAATGAGTTTAGTAAAAGTATTTAGCACAATATCAGGAAAGTTAGTATGACAACAAGAAACATTACTGAGTGAACCAAACAGATTACCTGAAGTGATATAAAATTCTTGATAAAAACTGTCTCGAAATAACTTACCTATCTTCTTCGCTTTCACCTTTGACACGGTCAAGATGAGTTTCATGATGAAAATCATCCATAAATACATAAGTTTTTCTATCCGGACTCTCGTAACACAACGCATACATTGATTTATAAGCAGGTGGACTTGATTTTTTCACATCCTCCCAAATGGTTTGTGTAATTATGATATTCCTAAAAAAGAAAAAGTATTTTAAAGCTATGACACTACTTTACACCAGGAAATCAAATATTCTGATCAATTAACAACCATATTAATTGATATACTCACGTAAAATTCAAATTATCGAACAAATGATAGAAACGAATTATTGCTGAAGAATCAAGAATAACGGCATGTTTGATCGGTACAGCAGATGAAATTTGAAAAACCTGAGCGGTGAGCGAATGACCCTCAACCGGTGGACAATTTTTACACGAATCCAACCCACAAGCAATATCATTCCTTAGGTATTGTTCATGTACTCGCTGCAAAAACAAAAAAATTACTCTTGCTCATGTAGCATACTTGATAGCCGATTAAAAATCTTGACATTAAAATCAAAAACTTGAGTAAAGATTAAATTCTAATTATAATCAAATAAAGGGAAAGAAATCATTAAAAATTCCCATCATGCCTTTCTGAAAAATTTAATCTTACTTTGAGGATTTTTCCACTTCTTGTTTTCCTGTATATTACATTCAGCACACGCTTACTTATTCCACTTTGCTTCACATTAAGTTCAAGCATTTGACTGCAAAATGAAAATTATCAAACGAACTTATCAAACGACTTTCTGCCACCATTAGAATGCTCTGAATGCGAAAATCATACATTTCAAAATTACGACAAATGAAGCACATTTCAAATATCAACATTTTAAACTCAAAAAACAAAAATATATGTCAAAAAATGAACTGATCAGGGCAAAAAAGACAAGCAAATCAACCTAATTTATACAAAAAGTTAAACAAGCAATATAATCATTGAGATCACAATATATTTACAAATTATTTTCAGTAATGCAAAATATGAATATCACAACAATTAATATTATTTCTAATGTCAAGGTAAAATGTATGAAATTATAAGTTTCTTCGTGATGTTGATCGAATGAAAATCATACGCGACTATCCTGAAAATTTTATACCTACAACAATTTGATCTAACTTCTCGGACCCTAGTTTTTCCCTAAACTTTCTATAACCCTTGGAATGCTTCAATTTTTTGAAACCTATGCAATGCTTTCAGTCCAAGGAAGACGAAAACATAACATTTAGATTCTACACAAGAGAGAGTAAATAACATTTCTCCGGTGTACAGAATTTTCAAAAATGAATTTCGTCTATGTGAAATACAGTAAAATACCAAAGAGCAAAGAGTACTAACAGTTGCAACCGTTGGTTCATCATCACTTGTTGGTGATGAGCCAGCGCCTTGCGTAGCACTTTTAATCGGTAAATATAGCTTGAATTCAGCAGGAAGCTCATCTTCTGAGTACAAGCGATCAGCAAAGTAAATTCGTCGAATCCGACAATTCGCATGTATCTAAATCTACCGCGGTTTCAAAAAAAAAATTATACGAAATACGTGAATAAACAAAAGATGCTACCATTTAATGTATAATGCTAAGTGCATTTACTGTAATTTTTTCAATGCATATCTCGCATAAAGGCAAACAAATCATAAGTGATTATTGTATCTTATTAATTTTTGCAAACCTGTATGCGAAGAGTTTCGACATAAGCTGTACCATATGCACGTTTGGTAAAATCAGCCAAATTGAACTGAATTTGATTCCATCCTTCATCTAATCGCATAGGCATTGTACAAATAAATGGTTTCACCCGAGTATTGGACTGGAAAGTAGATGCTCGAAAACGCCGCTTCACTCCTTTATCATCAAGTATCTGTAAAAGTTAAACAATTGAATAATAACTTCAATGTTCATAAGGATAGATGCAGTCTTTAGGAGGTTTATACGTTGAAGAGCAATAATTAATTTGAAAAAAATGCAAACAAAATCACGTTTAATTCTTATATTTGTTTAAATACAACTATATTATTTTATTAAACTAGCTTCGTTAAGCTAGAGAAATTGCACTTACCCTTCACCATGAATTGATATCAATTCAATTAAAAATTTGCATCGTAATAAGATTTCGAGATAAAGTACGAACTATTTCTAGGAGTTTGAGTAGAAACATCCAAAATTAAATAAGCTGTAGTTGCAAAGACGTGAATTACAAACCTGTACTTCGAATGTGAAATATTTTTTCATATTTTTAACAATCATAACTAAATATGGCAATTTGATTCCCAATGTTTTCTTCGGGTCCAATGGGCACGAAATGTATGTAGTACTAAAAATTTTATTACATTTATCTACAAATGATGAACAAAAAGATGGTCAGTATGAAAATATCTAAAAGTTTATAATTTAAAAAAGTTTCGTTAAAACACAATTCAAGAAACTGATAAATCTACTTATTCAAATTACTTCTAATCCATAACCATCTAACATCTCCTGTAAATCTAAATTACTACCATACCTTTAAGAAAATGGCATTGGACAATTGATAAATTGCATAGAAGAAAAAGTGAAAAAAAGAAAATCGTCAAATATAAATCGTAAATTAAATTTCTCACCTTACATTTGTACCTAATATTTCGATTATTAAAGACTGTATATCTTGGTCAGTAATCCGTTTTATATGCCCATTTCGAACCTGAAATTGATTGACTGAAGTATGCATCGAAAACAGTTTGATTATTTCAATTTCACTTAGAATTGATCTTTCGTAATATCACTATCAGTCTTTAAAAATTTTCAAAACATTAAAATTATACGAGAACTAGCCTTTTTATCCCAAATTTGTAAAGGTTTACTTCCAATACTGTACAGCACCGACAGTAATCCACTTTGGAATGTATTATGAAACATATGCACTGAAAATGTAAAAGTAAGGGGAAGAAACACTTTCACATTTAAAAATTCGAGTTCAAATTTAAACCAAAGAAAGTAATAGGTGATAGATCGAAAATTGAAATTTCAACTCAAACGGTATTAGATGATTTTAAAACCGAAATTCCGATCCGAAAAGGTGACAGGACATAAATTTGAAATTGAAATTTCAACTCGAAGTGCCATTAGGACATGAAATAGAAATTAAAATTTTCAAATTTAAAATTTAAAAGAAAAGACGGAGGACACAAAATCCTCTATGACAAACTTCGGACATTTACCCCTCGAATGAAACTGTATGTAACAAACTTTTTCGTCGCATTCAATCATATTTGAGGTATGCAACGACAATGCTACATTCTGGGTCGCCTAGGTATTTCTTGGGTAGAAACGAGAGGAATTGTGAAAGAGTCATTGTATTGCGTTTGAAATGTGTAGAGCAGAGATTGAGAGTATGGAGAATTATATGATAAAGAGAGAGAACATAGAAGAAACATTAGAGAGGAGGTATGAGAAGTGATGGTATGGCTGAAAGGTAGCAGATGAGTGATGAGGAGGCTATGAGAGAAATATGATAGATAATTTGGCTCATTTACTTTTCTAAAGATTGAGAGTAAGGTTGACTGTAATGATATTAGTCGTGCATCTGTTATGTGAATCGCCTAAAGTTCAGTAAATTTTTGTTCAGTGATTAGCAATTTTCGGCATTGCCGGCATTTTGTAGTGATATTATTGCAATTGGATATCATTCATCATAACTGGACAATGGTCACTTTGATGCGATAATGATATCTTTGTGGCTATTAAGGTAAACATGGATTACATGGGAGTTCACGATGATTTCTCTTTGATTTCTTTTCCATGCGTGGGTACGATAATTTTACATGAAAGGTTACATGGTTACTGTGGTATTGTTTTATAATCAGAGATTTCACGGTTACTGTGATGTTTTGTAATAAGAAGCCACAAGGTCACTTTTTCCTCGGAGATCAGGCCTAGATGTGAAATATATGTATATATATGCAATTTTTTTTCAGAATAATTTATTGCTATAGAGAATGCGAAATGATGAGGATGATGTTGTACCATCAACTTCGACATTACTATTTCCGGACTTGATGACACGAGAAGAGCTTGTCGCAGTTTTAAGGTATAAATTTCGAAGGATAGGTGTCAATATCAACAAGATAATGAAGCTTACAGACGATGAGTTGCTCAAACTGTTCAAGAAGTTCGCAATGCCAAAACCACAACGGAAGGTTTGATTTTTTTTCTCTACTTATCTACTATTCTTTTTAATTTTGCATTTTATTCCCATTTTGTAATACATTATTGCTGATTGAAGATAAGTTTCAGCAATGCTTGTTAAGAAAAAAAATGATATTTGTTGTAAAGGAAGTGAGGGCATTACTTTTACCTATTGATTCACTAATATTTTTTTGTCTAAATTATCGATAACATCAAACAGCATAATAAAATATGTAATTTTGAATTCTTTTGAGTGACAATTTAGTGTAGTAGTGGTCGTAGTGCTTCTAGTGGAAGCAGTATCAGTATTAGTAGTAATAATAGTAGTGGTACATTACTTCCTAGATGTTGCTGATGGTAGGTATGCAAGGAACATCGTAATTTGGACTAGAAATCATTATTCAGTGAATATTTGTATTGTTCGTATTGCCATTTATAGCGAAATTAATTACAGTTTTTATAGCATCAAAATACATTACTCTAAATTTATTATGCATATTTGATGCTTAATCATTATAAGCAATAAATTACGTAGTAAAGGAATCGTGGAGGATAATTTGAAATTTAAACAAATGTGGATTTTTGGTTTTGGAAAAAGTTTTTTGTTGGTTAGGTTTTAAACTCCGTATTTGAAATCATGAGAGTGAGAAAAAATTTTTTATATATTTTCAACTTGCTAAAATGTTTATTTTTCAGCCATGTATTTCTTGTAAACCTGAAAATGGTAATCATTCAGGGGATGTATCATTAAATGAATCGAAGGTCGGTTTCCTTCTTTTTATTTTTCGTGAGGTTGATGAAGAGAATTGAATGCACTAATAAGTTTAATTATAGTTGCATCGTAGTTACTTCTTTGTATAGTTACTTTGAAATAAACTTTCTTTCTTAGCTGAGCATGACTTTTTTGCTGAATTTTTTTCTCTTTTATTATCCTTAGTCTTTTGGAATTTAAGAGCTGATTGTTTTTTTTTTTCTCAAATTAAAATTTATTTTTTTATCTTTTTCCGGATTTTTGCGCAACTTTTTTCTTCAACTAAGTTTTTTATGTTTTCCAGATTGTTGCAAAATTAAATTTTCTATAGATTTACCTTTTTCAAATGTTTCAGAGTTTGCAGCCAACATGCAGCAGAGTTAACCAAGTGAACGGAAGACGAATTACCGGCTATGGGAAACGATGTTGCATTAGCAGCATAGAACATCAGTCTGTTGAGAAAAATGCTCGGAATCATTCTCCTATACGATTTCCATAAATTGGAAGTAGTATGGAAAGAACATTTTCTATTATACGCAAAAGGGAAACGCGATTCATTTCTCACTTTTTTTCAAATTTTTTTTTCAGAAGCTGTGAAATTTAAATGTTTCTGTGTCTATTAAATTTTTATTGTGTATATTTCTTTCACAATAATGTAATTAATATTTGAAGACGAATAGCATTCATTGCCTCATTTCATATTCTAGTAAACAGTGATAAGGAAAGCCAGAGTCAGATGAGTCACATATACACTGCAGTAATTTTTACTCCGGTATTTTTCTTGTTATACTTTTAAATTTCTGCAGTCTTGAAAAAAATGCGATTCATTTCTCATTCACTTTCCAATTCAATGTCTGTAATTTTGGAAGTGCTGTATCTGAATTTCAGATTTTCTTTTTTCCTTGATCGACACTTCAGGTCTCTTCGAACTAATATTTTGAATGCTAAATATCATCAATGAGAAGTAATACAGTAATATTTATTTATATGACTAACAAAATTATTCTCTGGTCATATTATTGTTGTAAAAGTAAAGAAAATTTCAGTTCTGGTTTAATAATATTGTTTTTCTTTTTCATTTCAAATTTTGATATTAATTGTCAGTTAAAACTTTATTTTGTGTAAAACTTTATTTAAAATTAAAAATTTTTTTTATGTACATTTTTTGGCCTGCATCACTCTGCTTGTATTTTTCATTTCTTTTTACAATTTTTTTTTTTTTTATGCTGTACCAACTTTACTTGTTTATATCAATTTATAATTTAATTACACTAAATTTGTAATTCATTTATAAAAGTATTTTCTGGATTATATGTAATTCAAAAATTTTAAGTGCTCAGTTGATTTTTATTTCCAGTCTCTTAAATCTTTAAGGCTGTGTAATTAATTGAAAAGCTGTATTTCAAACTGTTAATTACTTCTTGCAGTTTTTGTATGCATTAATTTGTAATATTGCGTTGTGGCGGTTATCATAATTTGTGGTAATGTTGTTACGCGGTTTTTACGTGTACTTACGCCACTAAAAATATAACAATTTTGCATATTTTCAAAAATCGGGTATTTATGGCTATGGTTTCTTTCTTTCTTTTTCACATAATAATAAAATATTTATTTATCCTGAAATTATTTGTTAACCTTCAACTAATTATCTTCTCGTAACGACAACTCTTCATCAAATTCAGGCAGGTAAAACTCCATTAACCCCCGGAATGGCTCGTCACTCTCGGAGGACACTTCAACCAAAACCTAAAGTCTAACAAAGATCGTACTGTCCACCATTCAATGCTTGCTGTTTAGGCTCTGCCTGACAGGGTAAAAAAAAGGGCTGGCTGGAGTTGCAAGCATTTAAAACCTCATTTAAAAAAATTTCACTTCGCATGCTCAATCAATTCATTGCAATATGCCAAATCTTCGTTCGCGAAACCAAACCACAACATACCAGTAACCGGAACTTTGAGCCAACCTAAATTGGCCCATTCTTAATTATTTTTCTTTGTTTTGTTTTTTTTTTTTTTATATAAATTTTGTTGTTTTTAGATTTTAACATTTTAATTTTTAAATTTTTCACAAAGTTTTCTTTAATTTTTCTTTGCTTTTTTTTTTCCTTGACTAATATAAACATTTTCGAGCTTTGTGACAAACAAAAGAAAAATTTCAATGAAATCATTTCATTCTAGAAATAACTTTCAAAGACTTCAAATAAAAGCAAAAAAAAAAGAAGCTTTCAGTCGTAAGCTTAAATCAAACTATTATTCACTTTTTGGTAGTGCAATTTTTTTTTTTTAATATTTGAATTCAAAAAAAAGAAAAGAAGCAAAGCAAAATAATTAAGCTTATCGATGTTTGAGAAGTGTATTCAAAGATTAGAATTATTTTGAATTTATTATTTAATTAAAAAACAAAAAAGAATTCTCCCGCCATTCCATTCTAGACTATCAATCATTTTATTATTTCTCTTCAAATCCATATTTATATATGAATGAAAAGGAAAACAAAAATTTTTTCAAATTTTACAAAAAAATAATTAATTAATTAACAAATTACAACAAAAACAAAAACAAAAAAAAAAAAAGTGAAATTGTCGGTTTCGTTTTATTTGCTGTCTTACAAGAAACAATCACCATCCATGAAATGTGTATTAGCAATTGCAATGGAATCATAATGTACATTTTTCGCTTCCCTTTTCATGAACATTTTCCTAAGTGCATGTCGATAGGGTCGGAGTAAAATTAAATTAATTAATGCATTGGAAAGTGGATGAATGCCAATTATTGCTTCACCGATGATAAACCAAATCAAATCAATTTCGATTGAAAACATTAAACACAAATCTGAAATGTTTACAATTCATTCATTCATTCATTCATTACATTGAACCATTTAAAGATAACAAAAAAAAAATCGGAAATGTTACAATTTATAAATTTGATTAATGGATTAATTAATTAAGTAATTTTGAATTTAAACATTGCAAACATGAAAAATACATGGGAAATGTTACAATCCACTAATTGATTAATTATAAAATATAATTAATTATAGTATGTTCGTTTTAGTTTCAAAGAATTGTTGAATCATGTAGTGATAACTTGATAACTTTTAAGTACTGTTAACAGCAATTAATGGTTTTAATTAATGACAAATTAATATCATATTTTTAGCTCTGAAATACATTTGTAAAAAATACAGGCAAACGGACAGGCACACGTACACACAAACATACACATAAGCAGACGCACATACAAACAGACATGCATACACATATACCACATATACGCAGACATAAACATACAGAGCCAAACATTCACATACACCACATATACGCAGACATACATTTAAACACAGAAAAACTCAGGCACAGACAAACATACACACAGACAAAGATACACATACAGAGCCACACATACACACAGACATACACAGGTAAAGAAATATGAAACTATGAAATGAATAATTAATTTAAATATTTGTATATATTAGCAGTTTGCAATTAATAAATCTGAAAAGTGATGATAAAAGTATTGTTATTAATGAAATGAAAATTTCGCCCACAAATTGTTAAAAAAGCAAAAAAATTTTTTTGAATCAAAAAAAAAAAGAGAGAAAGACAAACTTGCAATATAATAGGGAGTAGCAAGGACAAGTGGCATGAAAGCTTGTAAAATATATGTATAGACAATAGCTTTCTGTTGTTGCAGGTGTCTTGGGTTTAGGCTTCGACCACTTTGCATTCGGGCTGCCTTTGATTGCCTTCGGACAATTGATGAAAGTACCAGCAAATTGCAAATGAATGAAAAGATGAAGAATGATGGCGATAAGACAAAGAAGACAAACTGAAATTAATTAATTTATCAATTAATTAAAATAAATGATTCCAATTCTACATTTAATTATTGTTTTAGGATTTGTACAACAAACAAACAAACAAATGAATAAAATGATCAATGAATAAAAAAAAATTGTCAAACATTTAATTTTATTTTTAAAAAAATTTTTGCTCGAATATTTGGAAAAGAAAAATAAATTGAAATAATTAGTAAATTCAAAAAATAAAAATAAATTTGTTTTAAAAAATTTTCAATTTCCATTCATTTCAATTATTTACAGGTCTTCGGAAGTAATATTCTAAGAGAGCAATAAACTGAATAAATTTCCTTTTTTATTTATTTATTAATTAATTAGTTAATTAATTGGTTCATATATTTTCATTCAATAATGAATTTGTGAAAATGCAATTTTTAAATTAACACCGTCGAAACTGAATTGGTAATATTTATTGGTAGGAAACAATCAATTCTCTAATTAATTAATTCGTTAATCAGGAACTAATATTAAGGAAAAAAAAAGTTCCATACGTTTTTGGTCAATCAATTAATTGGTTTCCATGCATAATTGTTCATTCATTCATTCAATTATTAATCAAGTTCATTAACTTAAATTCAAAATAAAAAACATATCAGTGAATGAATTATTAATTAACTACACCCCAATTAGAGCTTTTTTTTAATTGATTAACTATTGTTATATTATGATCATAATTTTCATGACAGTTACGGCAAAAAAAATTTTAATTTTTATACATTTCATTGAAATTTCCGATAAAAAAAAAAACATCTAATGAAATTGTAATTTTAACTAATTTGTATCGCTCGTAAGCGGTCGCTTTCCGACAACAGACCTTAGCGACCCTACGACAGACCTTAGCGACCCGATGACAGACCTTAGCGACAGGTCAGTCGGGCAAATCTAGCCGCAGTCACATGAATGCTAGAGCGTACTGCAACGATGACGTGCATGGACAAGACCTGGTATATGAGGATCATGATGAGCAAG
>JABVXS010001304.1:0-16062 GCA_013365335.1 Madathamugadia hiepei | reverse complement strand
GAGTTGGGAGAGTTGGGAGAGTTGGGAGAGTAGGGAGCGTTGGGGGAGTTGGGGGAGTTGGGGGAGTTGGGGGAGTTGGGAGAGTTGGGAGAGTTAGGAGAGTAGGGAGTGATTGCTCTCTTTGTCTAGTTAATTAATGCAAATGATTGTGAGTGGAATTGATTTATTTTAAAAAAAATTAAAAAAGAAAGTTGAAAAAATTTGAATTAAAATATATCTATTTAAATTAAAATATGTTTAACTTCCAAACAAAATTTTTCAATAAAATTTTAAAAAATTTTTGTGACACGAATATTTTTGCAAAGCCACAAAAACAAATTTTAAACACAATCTACTGATTTTTCTTCGCATTTTACTTGAAATTTTCGGTTTTAAAAGATCAATTTTGTAATTTCATAATTTATTTTAATTGAATATTTGTAAATTCGACCTATAATGTAAGACATGAAATCCAAGCTGCCATAAGAAATCGTCTATTTCATTGCCCTGTGCTGCAATTTTTCACTTATTCCAAAAAAAACTTTTTCCTGAATTCTTTCAGTCCGTAGGGAAGGAAATATTCTTCTTAAACGCTAAAACTCTTCGCAAATACAATTTTCTAGAAAGTCGACGTTAATCAAGGTTTAAAAATGTTTCAACGAGCGAAGTTTGGAATTTAAATTTTTTCTGTGCAATTAAAAAAAGAAATATTTCGAAAATTTAGTTCTTGTAGTAGGGGAAAAAATTATATTCGTCGTTTTATGCAGTAAATGTAAGCATAAAACAGAATTCTGAATGTACCGTGAGCGAGTTCTAGCTAATGATGTCCTTTTGCTTATGACAGCCAGGTATGCCAAACAAGCTCAGCTCATTTCCGAGTAGCAAGTAAGCAAGCCAAATTCAGAACGCTAGAAATGCGTTAAGGCAAGCAGAGTGCAAATGCAGCATCATTTTCATTCAGTGCATGAATTTGCAGAGAATCTTGCTACTGTAGTTTATGGTAAGGTATTTGACTGCTGAATATTGATCACTCGCGGTGATTTCTATTCTGGAATTGTACTGTATACTTTTCCGGAATAATCATTACTATCCTGAAACAAATTCGAGGAGTAAGCAAGTTTCAAATAAGTTGTAATTTGAAAAATTGAAATTCGTTGCAGATCAAAGCGAGCAAAGTGCTGTCGATGTTGTGAGCGGTACTGAATACGTTGAAGGTCACCAGCCAACTGACAGTGCAGATTCAGGCTTAGGCTCTGACTTGCAAAATATCAGCAAGGTTGGCTTATTCATGGATACCACTTTCCGCTTTTTTAATCATTTAAATCAATTATTTTAACATAACATTTCAAGCTTGCATACATGGTAAAAGGAATCTTTTTTAAATTACCCGATCAGACGATTTAATTAATTATTTTGGGAAATGATTTAATACCAAGTGGATTTAGAATTGAAAGTTGCTATTATGAATTCCAAAATTTAAATCTTATCAAAATAGAGTATGACGGAAAAAATTGAAGATTTGGCATAAGTGACTTTCAAAAATGAAGTAAATTTTGATAAAAGCCAGAAAAAGCTATCGAGAAATTTAGCAATCGCATCGTACTTTTTAAAAATTCATAAAATTTGAAATTTTGAGAACCATTTTGAAAATATTTGAATATACATGATCAACTAAAAGATGAACATGATTTCTTACTAAATCATTTACGTGTACCAGCACAGAAGTAATTGTGGTTAATCAATTTTAATTAACAAAAAGGCAGTAGAGAAATGAAATACTTGGAATGACCTTTGCACCATAAATATTAGCACGAATGAATTTCATTTCAAACAAATTTTTGTTTTTTTTTTTGCTTACAATAAATATTTTAACAAAATATTTCTGAATAAATTGATGAAATCATATGACACAGCAAGTTTGTAACGCATAGATTCGAAATAAAAGTTATGAAAAACTGTTCGGAAAATTCCTCAACAAAATAGCGCTTAATAAGTTTTTTTTTTTTTTGTTTCCATTTTGATTACTTTTTTAAATTACTTTGGAAATTACATCTGGACATATGAAATGCTTGCAGATTTGTTGAATGTTTTCAATTATTTCGTTCTCCTGAATCATTTTTAAAATTTCAGATTTTATTATATTTTGCAGAATTGTTCAAAATCTTTTTAGTTATTGTTTCAATCATTTGTTTTAAAAAGTTTTTGAAATGCATCAAATTATTGGCATCTTTTTTTGCTTGCAATAAAAGTTTTTAAGCATATCCAACTGAAAATTCAAATTTTTTCTCTGCAAAATTGAAAATTTAATTTTAAATCAACATAATTTATCGTGATCTTTCCTTATTCCTTATTTTATTGTAGGAAATTATTGAGAAGCTACTGCAGAGAGTTTTGAACATAATATTTAAAAATAAAGTTGTATGGTAGGCAATATTGTAAAGCTTTGGTTTAAATTAAAATTTTAAATTTGATTAATTAAATTTCAGTTTTGAACTTTCCTCACTTTCTTTCTCTCTGTAAAATGAAATGAACATCGTCATATACTGTTACATCATCCCTCATTTCCTTCTGTTTCTGTTCCTTCCATTTCCATTTCACTCTTTGTAAATGTTTAAATAAAACATTTGCCCTCTCTCTTCCAGAAAAAATTCTGCTAACACCATCACTGCACGGCACGACAACACCTTTAACAAGTAATTTCACTCATATTGTCATTTATACTACTACTGCTACTACTACAGCCACTGCTGCCACCTATGATATTCCTAAACAACTACTTTTACTTTTACTACTGCCACTGCTACTGCTACAATAATTACCGCTAAAAACAATTAAAGCGATAGTTGCTACTGTACTGCCACTGTTATCAATACGAGTACCACTACTGCTACCGCTACCACTACAACTGCCACTTACCACTACTTGCAATAGCAGTAATACTGTTGCAATTCATAAATGCTATTGCATTTATGACTATTTTCGCAGCGATATTTAGTGGCATTTGCAGTTAAAATCCTAGTGGAGAACGAATGCGACGGCCGATAGAAGTAGTTAATTACGACAATTAACGGCAGCCACTATCACTGCACTCTGTATTGTTGCCATAAAATTGCTATTCCTCAAATGGACTGACAGAGAAATTTCACTGTCATTTCAACGAACCGAAACCGTTTGGCTTATTTCCTGATTTTAATCAAGCAATTTGAACGAGATTACGATTACTCGTGACAGATATGGTGATATTGATATGATGATTTGTTGTCTCTCTTCATCAGTTAGTGCCTTCACCTCTCTTCATCAGTTAGTGCCTTTCACCTCTCTTCATCAGTTAGTGCCTTTCATCTCTCTTCATCAGTTAGTGCCTTTCACCTCTCTTCATCAGTTAGTGCCTTTCACCTCTCTTCATCAGTTAGTGCCTTTCACTTCTCTTCATTTCTTGAATGAGAGAGAATAGATTGGAGGAAGGAAAAGAAAATACTGCACAAGATTTATCCAGAAAAGGTTGCAAAAATTTGAAGCTTTTTTAAATGAGTGGTTTATAATCAAATTGGCAATACATTTGGAAATTGTTTTATTTAAGATTGTAGTGATTTATTCCTTTTTGTTGGATTGGGAAAATTCGAAATGACTTTATTCAAATAAGTTTTAGCAAGGGTTCGACTAGATATTTAAAAATAATTTTCAAGAAAGAGTATATTGAATGGAAAATGCCAAGACTATTGTTGATAACGATCTGATCTTGTCATATTATCATATCACTCGAAGCATCTCTGTCAATGACATGTGACATATCAGATTTCATTGTCTCAGTTCTTACTTTTAATGATAATCAATTGTTTAGAAAATGTCAGTTATCTTCAGAAATCATAAATAAATTTAATTACCAATCAAGTTGCAATGCGTTATCACCTAGGTCCATCCCAGTCTAAAAAGCCTTCCTGTCTATTCGCTGACACTTCAAAAGAGGAGGAAGTGAGTGACAAGGCCCGTCATTCCATTTCCTTTTTATTGGCCTTTTTGGCTTATGATTTATGGCCCATAGAAGAGTAGCACTCTTGGCCTCTTTTGGATTCATTTTATGATTTGCTAGTAAGTTAGATTAACATTTCGAAATTGTGGGAAAAGAATTCTTCCACAATACAACGGTAATCTGCTAGAGATAGCTGTCTGTTTATGAGTGATGTCAAATTTTGTTTCAATTCCAGAGAAAGTTTCATCTAATTTGAAATTTCGTTTCTCTCGTAGAAACAATAATAATTGCGCAAATAAGTTTGTTTTGGCTTTGATGATGCATTTATTAATTCAATAAATTCACTGATAATTCAAATAATTAGCAATTACTGAGCGTAATGAAAATTCTCAGTAGAACAATTGAGCAGTGATAATGCTTAGACAGTGATAAAATTAGATAAGCAATCATAGAAGTTCTCGCTCTCTTACCTTAATTAGATTGTCTAATATTTTATTCCAAAATATGATATTGCAAAACTTTTTTATGCCTGCATTTATTAAATTTAAAAATTCAAATAAAAATTTTTTAAATTAATTTGACATTTTAGTTATCTGAAATTGAAGATTAGTTAGACAGTCATAATTTATTGGTTAGTTTATAAACTTATTTGCATTTAAAATTTGCTTAAATAAAATGATCATTTTTAGAGCATGATCTTGCCAATTTCAAATTATTTAATTAAAAAGGTTTTTTTTCGACGGAAGAAATAAATTGTAACTGACTTTATAGGAAAAGAATTGCCTGCCACCATTGCCACCACCGAAACCGCGGATTAATTTAGAGGATAAAATGAATGCTGTTGACCACTATTACTCGGAACAAACAAGGTAAATTTACCTTTACTTAATTGACTGATTAATGCAAGAATTGATGTTCACCAAAATAATTATACTACTTCTTTTCATTTCAACATTTCACCATTTCCTTTGTCGTTTTGTCGATATTTTGGCTTTTTTTTAAATTTCAAAATGAATTAGTGAAAAAAATATTCTTTTGCTTGCTTTTGTATTTTGTTGAAATTATCAAATTAATCATTTTCGTAATTTAAAAACGATTCCTTTTTGTCTAATTTTTCACGTTAAAATCACTTGCGTAAAAGAAACGTTTTTTGAAAAAATAAGTTATGCATGCAACGTTCATTGCACACTTCCATATAGAAGGATGCACACGTGGTATTTGTCACATATTTCGGCTAAACGTTTGTTATTTATTGCGTAATCTTACGTATAAATGACGAAAATTTGTTTTGAGAACCGTTTTGACTGGCGGGACAATGTTATTGCTAAGTAATTCATCTTTGCACGAAATATGACGTTTACGTCTATAAACGATGGTTAAATGATTGATTTAAAATTTTATGTAAATTAAAATTAAAGAATTGATGGAATCGTTTTATTTAGTTTTGCAAATGAGAAAAAAATTCAATTTTTAGAGGGAATGATCAGGTGATAACGCGAGCACATTCAGCACTTCCGGCATCTGTCCGACCAAATCCAGGTGGACGCGCTGCAAGTCCTCCAGAAGAACGTGCAGCAACGCCACGTGCTATAGAGCCTGACCTGGTCGCAAAAGATCGGTAATTTTCCTGAACTTTTGTGGATTTATTGCAAATATCGACAGTAATGTTTGTGCTATTAGAAAAAGCTGCAAATTCAATTTTTTAAATTTTATATTGTTTAAAATGACGTCAAAAATGATATTTGACTGTTGGAATTACATCAGTGATCTAACAGTTAAACTCCAGATAACCTCGTTTTCTTAACATTTTTCGAATAAATCTGAATTGCTATCTTGAACTTGAAAATAAATCAGATTCAATTAAGAGTAATATCGATTTATACGGCTTTTATCTTGGTAAAGTTTCACGGATAACAAACATAACGATTTGATGTGAACAGATGGCTGCTTAGTGTTTTAGTTGATACTAAATGAAATAGATTTGACAAGCACGAGAGCCGATTGTCACCTGTCATCGGTCATTCATTTCCAGACACATTTTTTATTCACTCTTTTCCCCTTCCTGTTATTACTTCAAAAAACACGTATTAAGGCTCGACAAGCTCGTTTGCTTCTGAAGTATCATGAAAAATCAAGTTAGCTCAGTGTTAATTTTAATTCATCCGTTGATAACTAACATTCAACACTGAACAGATTTATTCATACAAAATCAATTTTCCATTTATTTATACGTAATGAATGTATTCTTAAAATTGAGTTAAATCTTTTTTGAATTTATGAAATTAAAAGTTAATTTTCAAGGTATGATCCAGCTAGTAAATGCTTTTCCTACGTACCAGCTCGTGCACTCAGCGAACATTTCACGACGCCGCGGAAACCCCAACGTATTAAGATTGATGATCCGGCTGCAGAAGCACTGAACATTTCACCCACATCCTCTGAAATCGCTCTTATACCAATTAAATCCACCAATTTACAACGACTACCTGAAACACCAAAGTGGGAAGATGACATCGAAAAGGTACTTTCAGTAATTTACAAACAAATTAAAAAATTTTAATCAAATGAGAATGGCGACAATCCTTTGTGCGAGTTATCATTTTCCGTTTGTGAGTTTAAAGTCGTTAAAAATTTTTTTAATTTTTAAGGTCCACTGATATATTTAAATTTAGGATTCTACGTCATCATCAATCAATGTCTTCCTTTGAATACACTGAGTCCTTATGAATACATTGCTTGTCAAATAGTAATTTCGATCTATCAGAACTCATTTACTTAAAATTCTAACTTGATTTTCATTTTCTGCACGAAGGAAATGTACAAAAATATCATGCAGTGTTAAACAATAAATGCCAAGTATCTGCCTGTAAACTTGTTTGCTTAATTACTGAGGATTCATTCTACAGTAACTTCCAATTAACATTTTATGAATTTGACTTAAAAACTCGAAATTATAAAACGCACTGCTATCAATTAAAATTAAAGTTAATCATTCCATGGTTTCAATCAATAACTATATATTAATGTGTAATTTCACGAAAAAATCGATTTTTTTTTCAACTTACTGTTGTATGGTTCCTTTCAGTTCCATAATTCTTTCTTCTATTCAAATCAATTTAATTTTAAAGTTTTTGTGGAGTTGAACCGGATTTACAGTGCAATAGCAGGAATGCACGAGAGGTTGGGAGAAATTTTCTCAACTTTTCCATTTCCTCGGTTACTTGTGAAAAATTATCCAAAAAAATGAAATTTTTTTCAAATAAATTCAAAAAATTAATTTAAAGGCAGCTAAACAGATAAGTTGAAAATTTTATGAATAGAATGAAAATGAATTTAATTTGAATTTTTGTTTATTTAAAAGAAGTGAAATGCCTTTAAATTAATTTTTTCCAAGGAACATAAGGGAGAAATGAACGGGAAAACTTATTTATCGACAAATATCCAAAAAAAGCAAGCAGAAAATTGATCGATTTTAATTAAAATTTTTGTTGGGGCAAACTTTTTGTTCGTGTTTGTTGAAAATATTTGAAAGTCCCTATGTTCCCACAATCATTCAATTGCTTTAATTAATTTTAGGATAGACAGAAGTTTGTTCCTTATAAAGGATACAGACAAAAGCAAAATTAGAAATTTTAATTGAAAAGTGGAAAACCTACCCAACTCCTTCAGTTTCGGAAATTTAATTCGTTTTTCAAATTTCGCAATAAAAATTAAAAAAACTTAAATTATTGAACACTGGCATTTTTCATTCATTATTTCGCTCGGAGTATTTTTATTTATTTATTTTTATTTCTTTCATTTTCTTACTTTTTGAGTTTATCAGGAATTGATTAAATTTTCAGATTAGATCAATTACTTTAATTTTAATATTTGTTTTATTCACTTTTTACTTAATGTCAAAAGATGCTCTAAGCAACGGAAACATTTGCAACTAATTTTTTTGAACTACTAAAATTTATTTTAAATTAAAAATTTTAAATTATGGGTCAGTTGGTTTTATGTATTTCTAAAGTAAAATATGATGTTAACAATTTTTTGCTATATTTTGTTGCTTAGTTGAGTATTTGTGACCTTTTATCTTAATCATTCATTAGTTCAATTTTTGTTTTAAAATTTTTTATTAATTTTTCGAAGTTCCGTCTGGATTTTACTTTTGGTTGCAAAAATTTCATTCATTTTACTTTTATTTGCTTATTTGCTTTAGATAACAAACGGCATTTTATGTGGTTCTCATGATGGCAAGGTAAGGGATACCAGTCCCGCTCTTACTGATTTCAACCGGACCGGTAATGGTCCAATAGCAAATTCAACACCGAAAACGGAGTTGTCAAAGTCCGATCATTCGGCAAGTAATGAGGAGAAACCTGTTGTACGTTTCCCTCTCTCTCTCTCTTTCATACTCTGCTTCTCTCCCTCCCTTTTCGATAATTATCAAATTTTTATTTCTTGTTTTGGATCATATTTCACCGAATTGATGGCAAAATTAAAATTTGAAATAAATTTTCCCAATGTCATTGAACAAACTGCTCGATTTGTTTAAATAATACTTTTTCATAATATAAAAAATTTTTGCGTTTCTCTTGAATCAATAAATACAAACAGCTAAATTTTGAAAATTTTAATTTTTTAAAGATAATTGAACAAACGAAGCATGTACCAAAACGGCGGAAAACAAAGTACAATTTATATAAAACATTGAACGATGGTGTTTGCAAGTATATTTCTATTTCACCCATTTCTTTAGATTTTTTTTTAAATCCATTTAAAATGTTTAAGTAACATTTCATCCATAAATTCAACTTTTTTTAAAGCGAACTTTCATTTCTCTTATTCTAAATTTTTTCTGTTTTATCTTCAAGAAGTTATTTCAGTTTTTTCATTTTTTTCAGTAGTGATTTGGATGATCTTTGCGATCCGGATTTTTATCTAACTTACACATCACGTGGATCACCACCAATCACAAGTGACGCAGTGGAATCCAAAAAGATGAACGACGATGTGATCAGGACGAGTGAAAAAAACAGGCCTCATGACCGAGGTTTGTCGGCAAAAACGAATGAGCCTAATTTGAGAAGTGCAAGAGGATCAAAAAACGAAATTCAAAGGCAAGTTTTCATCGGAAGCTTTTCCCGCCTTTTAAATGCTTAGAATAAGGATGACGTTAGGTAACCGAAATGATTTAAATTAGAAATTTAAAGAAGTAAAAAGAAAATTTTAATCATCTTGTAAACAATGAATTTAAACGGGTGAATTGATTATATTCGTTGTGAATGTATTTGATATTAAAAGACTTAATTACACAAAAGGACTTATGAAGTAAAGGAATTGAATTACTTGAAAGAGAGAAAAAGATTTGCAATTTCTAATGAAAATATTAATCAATCTTTGGGTGAATCTAAGATTTGTCATAATTAATTTTCAGGTGATATCATCAGTCTCGTGACTTTGCTTAATTAATAAAATACGTAGGGCAATAAAATTCAAGCTAACAAGCATTATCACATTGACAGATTTATTACTTCAAACCTGGAATGGCCAATCTTTGCTGCTTGCGGTTTACTAATAGTTGAAGGAAATATTTATTTTAGTAAACTAATTGCTTAATTAATAATTTCTTTTACTTTGTTCAGTCTACTTTTTACTTCTCCTCTCATTTCTCCGCTTAAATTTCAATAATTTTTTTTTACTAAAATGATATATTTTATACTAAATTAAAATTTTAATGAAAAAGGAATTGAATTACCGAACGAAATTATTTACCGATAAAACAATGACAGAAGTGAAACTGTTTGTCTAACAAACGGACGAATTTTGTTTTGAGAATAAGTGAAATAGTTGTTTATTCAAGTAATCAAGTAAACTAGTCCTTGACATCCACGGATCATTAATTGCAAAAAACTATTTCAGAACAATTTCTTTTCTCTCGTTTTCTATTTTTTCTAATTTAAATTCAAATTCTTCAGCTACCTTTGCATAACATTTCTCATCTATGCTCCCTTTGTAAACAAAGTTTTAATTCATTTCATTTTACTTTTTCATTTTTTGATATTCCAAATTTCAAGTTAAAAAATCATTTCAGAAAGTGTAAATTTAATTTGTGGCACTTTCATTAAGTTCATGCAAAGACGGTGAAATTTTAAATTTTGATAGAGAAACAATTTTTATAGGGATCAATTAACTTTGAGAGATCATTCCTTGTCATCTTCGAAGCCAAGAATTTCTCTTGACAATTTTAACCAGGACGACCGAGAACATTTCGAATGCGCAATTGCCGTTCTGCCGCTTCCGTAGTACCGTTTTATCGGTAAATAAAAATTCGTCAAAGGAAAAATTGGAAGAAAATTTAAAATAATTTAGAACAAATTTTTCGAAAATAAAAAATTTGAAGTCTTCCCAGTTGCTTTCTAGTTTAAAATTTAAAATTTTAATTTTTTTAATTTCTCAATTTCATTGATCTTTGTTTCCTTAACCAATTTTAATTACTTTTTAATAAGAAATTAATTTGCTTGCCGCAGCAATAATAAACCATTGGAATGAACGAATTTATTCGATTCATTCATACACTCAATCATTTAGTCATTCATCAATTCATTCGTTTGATCATTTAGTCATTCATTCATTTGATCATTTAGTCATTCATTCACTCACTCGATCATTTAGCTCTCCATTTCTCCATTCCATTACATTTATTCCTGCATGAATCATGATTTCCAGTGAATCATCGAACAGAAATCGATTATTTGCTCATAATCGTTATGATTCACTGACAGACGCTGAATGTCCCGGTGATTGGTTGGAATTTCAATTTAAAAAACTGAAAGCAAAACGGGATAATAATCCAGAAATATTACGACGAAAACGGCAAGAAAAATTACTTCTCGAGGTTTGCAATTATTGTGGATACTGTGGGATATCTCCTTATTCAAATTTAAATAAATTAGCATAATTCGACAATTATCGCAGTACTAATTAAATTCGAAACTATAAAAACGAATATTTCGTCGACTTTTAAAAAGTAAAAATTGAAAAAAATTTATTTAAAAAATTTTTTTAATTTTAAAAAAGCTGAGAAATTTATAAAAAAAAAGAAACAGCGTTGGATTAGATACCATTGATTAAAATTAAGTAATTAAGTTTTAAAACAAAATTTGTATACTTCCTTATTTTTGCAATAAAAAATACCTCAGAATAATTAATTGGTTTTTTTGTTGAGAAATGGAATCAAGTCCAATGAAATGATATACAGAAAAAGAGAAATACAAAATATAAAGATAAATAAAAATTTTAATTCCGCAGGAATTGAAGCATGTAAGTGATGATAGGCAAACATCACGTGGAACTGATGAACGTAACTATACTTTGGAAAGTTACGGGAAACGCGTTGATCCGCTAGCGGAATATCGAGTGGAAGAGGAACGCTTACAAAATGAACGTTCACCGTATCCTGATAATGGTGATGATCGATTAGGTAGTGAAAGGATTTATTCAAGTCGAAACACAGACTTTAATCATTCATCATCAGCTTTGCCACCAAAGTAGGTTTATTTTTGTTTTCCTTTTTTTTTTAGTTTTTAAAATTTCCGTCGCAGTTGTTGTGAAAAGTTTTAATTTCCACAAACTTTTCATTTTCGAATTCCTTGCTTTTCTCCTGGTTGTTTCATACCTTACGGTTATATCTTTTCTCTTTCTCAGTAAAATTTTCAAATCGAAAGGATGGAATACTTTTCTATCGCAATTATAGGTCTGCAGAAACTGTGCGACATAAGCCTCCGACACCACCGTTGCGACCTTGTTCGCAAAGTCCATCAACAAACCTACCTGCGAGGCGGTATCGCATTAGGACACCTTTTCAAGAAGTAAATACTACTTATCACCAATGTTATCATTTATATTTTTCCATTGGGAAACAATTAAAAATTTGAAAACGCAAGTTATATCATTATCATAATATCATGTCGACCGTCCTTTTGATGATAATGTGGTATGCCAATATAGTAATGATAAGCTTTGGTGATAATTGTGTATTTCCAGCTACAGTATCAGCATGAACGAAATCAGCCTAGTCATAGTGATAGCATCGGTCACGAGAACAGTGATCTCGACGAGAACGACTTCAGTTATCTGACAACTCTCGTCAAGGCAAGTTCACTCACTCGCTCATTCACTTAATATCGAGAAAAATTAGCAATATTCAATCTGTGCCTGTCTGTCATGCTTAATCACTGATTTATTCAATTATCTTTTAAATGCGATCTTTTTCCTATTATCCATTCCTGTCACTTTTTCTTCTTGTCGATTACTTCACAAATCTTACTTTTTATCATTTTTCTTATCATTTATTCACCTTCCTGAATAGTTCATTTTTTTAATTCATTTCGTTTCCTGATTTTTAACAACTTTAATACAGAATACATTTTCATTTTCCATGCTAATTAATTAATGGCTATCAGGGAAGTGGATCAAAGAAATTATTTTTATCACCTGTCCCTCTATCACGACAAAAGTATAATTTTCGTTTCAATCCGAAGAATTGAGGAATAATTACTTTCATTGAGAAAAGGATGAAATTCTAAGCAATGTCAAATGACGAGATTTCAATTTACTGACATAATTTTGAACAAGCAAATGCTTGCTTGTAGCAAACTGGAATTCGTTGCAATTGTTGCGGAAACCGATACTTTCTGCTAGCGAACTTCATTAGTTTTAATTTTTTGTGATGATTTTTAAACTGAACGGAAACATTTTGAAATTTGTTTTAAGCCCATTGAAAGGGAATGATTGTATCCCTCCAATATTCGTCATCACATTTCTCTCCCTAACATTTATCCCATAGTGAAGAAGCTTTGCTAACATTACTTATCTTTCCTTCCATCACCGATCTGTATGTTTTCATTCTCTATCATTTCTCTTTTTCTTTCAACCTCTCTTTTATCAATCAGCAGTAATGTTTTTGTTTTTTTTTTTTTTGAAATTTAAAAGATTTTGAATGAAATGTAATTCAGTTTCAAGCATGTGATACGATGGAAATGTTGTTTTTGTTGTTGTCGTTGTTGTTGTCGTTGTTGTTGTCGTTGTTGTCGTTGTTGTTGTTGTCGTTGTTGTTGTCGTTGTTGTTTCGTTGTTGTTGTCGTTGTTGTTATCTTTGTTGTTATCGTTGTTTTTGTTGTTTTTTCACGTTATTTTATATTCATTTAATTAAAAAAAAATCGGACGAAAAAAGTGGAAAAAGGAAATGAGAAGAATGGAAAAGAATAATTGACAGAACTGAATGACGGTAACCCAAATTGTTATTTTAATTTTTTCAAACATTTTTTTTTTAAAATTTTTCTTGAAAGTACAATATTCTATGGGTGTTTTGGGCATGTTAAATACAGTATCAAATGAATAGTTTTTCCTATTCGATTTGTTTGGTTGAATAGGTTAACAAAAAAAAAAAATTAAATTGAATAGAATCAGGCTAGCCAATAAATAGGCTATTTTTTTCTTTTTTTGCATAGAGAGAGAGAGGGCGCAAGAGAAAGAGACAACATTTATTTGAATTTGTTTTTTTTTTACAATTCAATAAATTTTTTTTTTTTCGGTTTAGCATTTCTGAGTGTTTTATATTCTGTGAGGAAAAATTGCATTCATTTTTAGATTGTAAATTAAATTTTCAGTTGAACTAATTTGCTAATTAAATCAATTAAAATGCTAAAAAGGATTGGATGAATGCATTGAATGAATGAATGATGAGCGATGAAATTGTAGAAAGATAATTATACTAATAAAGATATATCGAATAATAGTGATAATGATAACAACGATAATGATAATAGCAATAATTGATTAATAACTGGTAATATTCTCCAATATTTGCCGTCATCATCACTAGTTACTACTTTGACGATGAACATTGAATGATAATGATAGTGATGAAATAAATCTTCTTCTTCTTCTTAGCGTTTGTCCCACGTGGTTGTAGGGTCCGTTACTGGGGAGCGTCGTCTCCAGGTCACGGTTCTGTGCGTCATCCATAAGCGAGAAACCTTTGCTAATGATACGCATAAACCAGGTATTGTCCATGCGCGTCATCCCATGGAGGACGCCTTAGCATTCATGCGACTACTACATTTACCCCCACCGACCCATCGATAAGGTCTACCGTCGGGGAAACGACCGCTCACGATCGAGACAAATTAGTGATGAAATAAATAATTTTCACACTATTTGCCGTACATGCTGCTTGACTTTTTATTTGCAGTAAAAGTTTTAAAGTTTGAAAGATTTTTTTAAACGATTTTTTTAAAAGAATTAATTTTTGAAATGAATTTAAAAAAAAAAATTTTTTTTTCAACAGTCAGAATAGGAACGAACAATTTCCGCCTATGCGGTTTCTTTTTTTTTCACTTACTGTTTTGTGTACTACTGTTAATATCGTTCTCACTTGTACACTGTTTCCCAACCTGGGTTCCATCAAACCCTAGAGGTTCAGTGAGGCAGTCTCAGGGGTTTGGTGGAGCCTCTCTGAGGATGTCCAGTGCAGGGAGCGCTTTTTGGCGTGCTCCCTGCACTGCCCCCCTTCCTCCTGAGAATTTAAAAATGTGCTGCTTTGTTGTTTCATACAGACTCGGTGGCTAGGGGGAACACTGGAAAGACACACCCGAATTATCGTGATTTTGAAAAAAAAAAAAATCATAATTTATTTTTTCACCAAAGTGGGATTCGATAAATGCGCATATGAAACTGGTGGAGTTCAGGTATTTCCAACAAGCTTACTAACTGGTACTAACGTAATGACAAATATTAGGCCTTACTGTTCAAATTTTAATAAGTTAAATGAATGAAATTTCTTTTTTTTAATTCTAAGATAATAAGAGGATTGAATGAAATTACTCTTGGTTAATATCAAATTTATTAAGAATATTAAAAAAAATTTTTTTTTTTTGTTAAATATTTTAAATTACAAAAATTTTGTTCCATTTAAATGATATATATATAAAGGAAATTCCGGAATCCTCTCTCTCTCTCTCTCTCTTCCTTTCTCTTCCTCACTGTCTTTGTCTTTTTCTCTCTCTTTCTCTCTCCTCTCATCCACATTTTTATTTGATAAAAAATAAAGTTCGAAAAAAAATTTTTTTTTGTTTTCAATCAAATTTTATTTAAATTCTTTTCAAAGATATTTTATTCGTATTGATTCAGTCATTTAATTGTTAATAAGATACGGTAACTTCCTATGTATTTCATCTATGGGAAGTTTTTTTTTCTGAAATTTTAAAAATTATTGTCAACTTTTTTTTTTTTTTGCTCATTAAATGTATTCTCATTTATATTAAATTGTAGTATACTCAAAATTAAAAAATAAATAAATAAAAAATGTAAATGAAATAATTAAATTGCAATTGATTTATTTGGATTCATGAAAAGGTTGAGTTTTTAATTTCAGAATTTGAGAAAATTTTCTATTCTCTTAGATTATTGAATTTTTTCTGACAATATTTATATTCTGTTGCTCTTGAAAAAAAATAAAAATTATGCAAATTCATCCATTTATATTTAAGCTATTTACACAGTCCACACCATACACACATAACCATAAGTATTCTCTTACCCAAACTTATACCCATACCCATACCCATGTCCACAGTTACACTGTCTTGATGGGAAATTTTGTTGCAATTAATTTTATTTAATCTACCAAGATAAAGACACTTAACAACCGTACCTATTCCTAAGTCCGTACCCGTACCCTTACCCGATTCGGTAACTATAGTCATGGCTACACCTTTTCGATAGCATTTACACTTTGCTGTTTAGAAAAATTATTGGAATTCATATAAACTGTCCACGCATACACACTTTATACACGCAATTCACACGCATACATACACGCATACACATACATACACATACACACACAGACACATACAGACACATACAGACACACACCCATATTTGAACCCGTACCCGTATCCATGCCCGTATATCCATATCCATACCCATTATCCACGCCCACATTTACACGCCTACACAGACACACACACACACACACACGCACACATTGCATGTCAAAAACTACTGGAATTTTTACCCATTTACCTCTTTTTTTGATTTCCCGCGGATAATTAGTTAATTAG
>JABVXS010001303.1:0-13354 GCA_013365335.1 Madathamugadia hiepei | reverse complement strand
AAATTTCAGCTATTCTGATAATATGGCCAAAATCATCTCATCTTCCCGCCATATCGCCAAAATTTAGGGATTACTGAAAGCGTTTACTATAGGCCTTAAAGTTGGAACGAAAGCCAACTACCTGCAATTCAGCAATCTGTGCATCCAATTCAGTCAGAAAACCCAGTTCAGCTTGTTCCCGATCGTTTGCTTGCAGATGCTGTGGAACAGTTGGCGGAAGAGGAGGGTGGAATTCTGGTGGTGGTCTACAGCTGGTACAAGGTATATAAGTGAAGCTGGATGCCACGTTCGGATATTCAGTTACTAGATCTTCCGCGCATTTTTCGCAGTCAGAAGGACAATAACGTAGGCTGCGATAATCATAATTTGTTTTGGCGTAAATTGGTGATGAACATCGGGAGTAGTGCAGCAATTCATCTGATAAGCTTACAATTTCCGAATCCGACAAGCAGGTGCAGTCGTCCAACAGCAATGTCAGTTGGTCGAAGGCCTTCAATCAATACTCAAAATTATTTCTCAAAAATTTGTGTATTACCGTATGCACTGAAGAAAAATTTTTTTTGCTTCTTGTCCATGTATAGCTAGACGTATTTTGCTACACAAGTTTGGTAAATCTCATTATTATGTCTCTGGGGATAATGACTACGTTGTGATTTTTTGACACAACTATTCCGAAAGTTTCTGTACAAGGTAACCTTATGAGGTCATCGAATTAAAGCTTCTGTAATTGCTAGAATCCTTTGTAAGTGGAAGAATTCGCTGCCAATTCCAACCGACAAAGAGAATAAAATTGCTGAATTGGTAAAAAAAAAATTTCTTGGAGCAGCGTGAGAATAAACCTCTAATTCATAATAGACGTGCTCGTCATCTTGGTAAAACGGGTTCCTAACATCAGCTCTTCTTGGATCCTCCATTTTCGATTTGCATACCAAATCTAGCCCCAATGCCTCATCAACATCAATCAAATTGCATTCCACCGCTTTATCCGCTAATCGACAGCGCTTTGTTTTCACTGACGATTGCCAATCTGGCGAATGCACAGACGATTCCGGACTGAATAATCAAAGGAGTAAATGGATTATTCAAAAAAATGCAAAATTAAAAAGTACAAAATTCGTTTGCACTTCCACTAATGAAATTGCGAAGTAAATAACATCCGAACTTTGGGTCATTTCCAGAAATGTATCCTTTATTGATGAAATCGAAAAATAATTATTAGAAAATGAAAAATCCGCACCTGCTATCTTGGCTGCCGTAACCCGAACTATAAATGCTTTCGTCCAGACTGTTGATTCGAAATGACGTAGCACGATCTACAGACAGTTTGTCATAGGACTTTGGTACTGGATCAGCGGTGGTCTGAATCAGCTGACGACTGCGTGAAATCCACGGGTTTGTTCGTATATTCTGAAGACGTATTTTTTTAATCTGAATAATTCGAAATTAAATCAGATTTAGAGTACATCGGTTTACTCTAGTTTTAGTTTTATGACATTAATCTGTGTTTATAAGCTTGCCATAAACGTTGATTTATCGGACTGGGAAAATTAGAGATTTTGCTTGTAAAATTAAGCAGAATCTTATTTTTTACTTTGAAGGCCACGGAAACATGCCTTTCGTCCATAGATAGTTGACTGCAAGAAGGGTGCGGGAACCTTACAACTATCATCACATAAGTGAGTTTCCGTTTCTTGCCTGTTCCAAGAAGACGGCGTTATTTCTGCAAAAAAAAGAAAGCAAAACGAAGTGATCGATCAAGTAGTAAGACAAATGGAAGTGATTCAATGCTGCACTAGCCTAGTTCGTATCGCAGAAAGTACACTGGCAAGTTCTGAAGTGGATTAATGATATCTATAGTCAAAGAATATATACAGGACAATATAAATCAATGTTTCGAAGAAATTATGAACAATTTTTCAAAATTCCGCTTTAGAACAATGAAATTTTATCAACTAACAATACGATTCAAAGACGGAATACCACCAACCATGATTACTAACATCCAGAGATTGCGACAGGACATTAGCAGAACGGTCATGACAATGGTTATTCGGTATGGAAGTGATGCTGTAGTGAAATCGTGGTGCTGCTGGTTTGGACTGTCTTTTGTGTGAGTGTGACCATAAATCGCAATTCCCTGGTCGTTGAAAATATTCACGTCGTCGCAAAGATAACTGTTCGAACCATGAACTGAGGCGTTGCATCAGACCAAACCCTGAATTAGAAAATAGCCAGTGCAAGCAATTGTTGTCTTTATACCTGACCTTAATGTAACCTTGATTCGTCACTGCGAAACATTCGGGGCCATTTCAGCCTTTCATTAAAGTGCTACCAATATTTGACCGATTGAAAAGATGATTAAAAGTGATTTTTGAAAAATTATGTCTCTATGGAAACAATAACTTCTGCTATCTAAGAATGGCAATTAAATTTGAAGGAATTCCCAACTGAAATTTCTCCTGCTAGCACATAAAAAAGAATCCTATCAGTCATTTGAACAAAGACCAAATTGTAATGATGAATGGTAAATTTGTTCTTAGTGGTTACCGAGTACAAATATCGGAATAAATCAGAGATTGAAGATCTGAATCGAGGGAGATAATGTAAACAATAATAACATCACGCCTTTTCTTGGCAACAGTGGTTTCTGTCTTCGGCAAAAATTAATCTTCGTTTTGGAGAAAAATTTACTGCAACCGGTCAGTGGCCAGCTTTCTACGACACTGAAGTCCAATTAGGGGGTACCCTTGTCGACTCATCGCTGCTGGCCTATTTTGAGAGTAGTGGAGCAATGAATTTAATATAGTTAAGCGCAGTGAGTTTGGGCTTAGGATTACATTATGACGATTTCCTAATGAAAAGACGAAGAAAGAGTAGAGGAGCAAGAGGAAGCAAAGCTTCCATCCTATTAGATGACCAGTCGTCAAACTTCCGATGAACTACTACTCAATCCATGTAATGCATCGTTTGTACATCACTTTGCTCACCATGTCATCATGCTTTCTTAATGGTCCACTTCAGTCTTCAGACTACCACGGGACAACTTCTTGGTTAATTCACAATTCGCGCAATTCTACCGTTGACCATTTCGAAATCCCAAATGATAATAGAATGAAAGTGATGAAAGAACAGAAATTGAGATATTTTTGGTGTGGACACAGATGTGAAAACTGGAGAAAAATCTGACCATCAGCTGATGTATTCAGTCAAATCAATGCACCATCAAATATTCATCGATCACAAATCCATTCTTTGGTTAGAAATTTTGTGTATTCCACGCTTCAATTGAAACGAATAAGAAAATAAGAAATGAAGCAAAGAACCAGTTTGTTCCATTCAAGAATTTCAAAGACCATTGTGATAAACAGTGCTGAAAAAGTAATTCACACTTTGCCGAATACTATCGATTAACTCGATTTTAGCCTCTCAGGCTTTCATCATTAACTCCAATTCTCATTTATATGGACCGTGATGGTCTTATTCGCCGGGTGAACAAACGCTGACACGTTGTTTCAAAGACCATTGTGATAAACAGTGCTGAAAAAGTAATTCACACTTTGCCGAATACTATCGATTAACTCGATTTTAGCCTCTCAGGCTTTCATCATAAACTGATCGCTCCAACTGTGAAAGAGAGAAGCTAACACGTGCACTGTTTGCACTCATACATCGCAGTGAGCTAATATATGAAGTGAGATGTCATCCATCCATCCTCACTGGAAGACTTACAAATTAATTAATTGGGTACGATATTGGCATTTAATTATCGTAGTATGTACAGCTATTCCGGTAAAATGAAATGTAGTTCTTGCAATTTTTAAATGAATGCTACACATTCAAACTACTTATTAAACGATTTGAACACATCCAGTACTTTTAATTATTGATTTTACTCTTTTAGAAAGTAACAACTGCTTCAACTGCAATTGACAGCGTTCTCTTTTCAAGGAGAACACATTGTTTGAAATGCTTTGCGCCTGTGAGAAAAGTTATTTCAATTGTCGCAGGACTGGTAAATGATAAACAAAAAAGGGCAGATATCATGAAATCATAGTCAACCATTGGTGATCATTCAGTCTGAATCCCTGCTCGTTCAGTTTACAAATGGATATATTCAGTTGGTTCCCAGGTGAAAATTATGAGTTACTTGCTATAACCTAATATTTAATTTAAGTGTTAAACGTGAAAGAACGTTTATTGTTGTCGCCACCAGACTTTTCTCAGTGCCCTCAATGTTAAACCGAATAAAAACCTTTCCTGGGTCGCAAATCACTTGAGAGTTCTACACAATAGCGTATTTGTGAAATGTGCCAGACGAGAAGGGAAGATGGGATGCCAAGCGGAGAATTCAGTCAGTACTAATCAAGCTTCATCTTTCCCTAGGCCTCAATTAATAAGCAGTTTTCATGCAGATACTTCGCTCGATTCATTTCTTAATTTAATATAAGCCTTTATTTGAATCTCCATACTGCATGAATCATTCCTTCGAAATTTTTCATAATTTAATTTAGAAGCCGTAATCCCAAACAGGTTTCATTCAAGGAAAAGATTGTACTTTATTTGAAAGTTCACGGAGTGAAACTGGGGTAAGGCAAACTATTTTTGTTATTTCCTAAAATGAACCCTTCGAGTTTTTCTTCTAGCAAACAAGTACTCATAAGAAGTTTGTATAAACTCTTATTTCTGGAAAAACACTTTGCGTATTGAATGAACGAATAAACCGACTAAAATTAGGAAGTGTTAAATGTTGGGAAATACAACGAACTTAACGAAGAGCCGCACATCCAATAGCTATTTACTTCGATTTGATAGAAAAGATCAGAAATAAGTTAATATTGGTCAAATAGAATAATGTCAGAAAATGAAAAAAGAATGGATAGAATGATTAAGTTTTGAAACTTCTAGAATTGGGAGTGGGGCTGAATTAAGTTTTGGGCAAATGATGGCTCACAAAAAAGCCTTCGAGTCATAATGGATTGCATGAAAATTGACGAAAAAAAATCTAATAAATCATACGGATAATTAAATGAACATTGTCCTTCTATCACAACAATCATAGAAAACATAAGTTTCCTGGTTAAGCGAGTCAAATCAAGGATTAGACTAAAACAGCTGACAGCGAGAGCACCGACTATCAATTGATACTCAACAACATTTGCAACCGACAGAGAAGATATTCAATTTCGTATTTCTGGCCTTTGAAAAAGCACTGAAAATAGTAGTGACTCATTCACATTGCAGCATACCACCTGACTGGCTAATGCAGAAGTTTTAGAAGATCCTGAAAATAGACTTTTCCTTTTACTTCTAAAAAAAATTAAGTAATAAAATTGCAGACACGAAGTGAATGGATAAAGCCTGACATGATCTATTTCGAAACAAATTTATGAATGGTTTCCTGAAGTTATTCAAAAGAGCGAAATGTAAAGCGAGAAGAGACTGCTACTCAGTTGTTTGTTTAAATGATTTATTTTCAGTTGTATTTCGAAATTTCCCCACAAGGAAAGCAATTATTTAGAAATGAATACATTTTTTTTTCCTATAACAAGATTTTTGAACAAAAATTAGTAAATTGCAAATAACATGCAATATTTAGGTTAAAATGGACCGATTTCGTTTTCTTGCTACCGCTTCAATCCCCGACAAACTGACGTGAGCTTTGTCACACAAGGACAATCTCTCTTCATTACATCGCAGGCAGTTCAACATATTTCGAAACTAACTTTTTATGAAAAAACATAATATAAACTCCAAGGTTAAAGAGATAGCTTAAAAGAACTGAAAAAAGCTCATAAATCTAAATATTTTTCAAGCTTAGTACTTCACCAACCAATTAATTTAACATTTTTCTGAATTTCTTCGGGATTTGACATCCAAGAAAAACATTTAGTACTGGTTTTAGAACGCTAATGATTCAATTAAGTTAGCAGAACTGCAAGGGTTACTGCACATCGTTCTCGTCAAGATGACGCTAACTTGATTAACGCGGTAAACTTGATTAATAAAACAAAAAAGCTCAATTTGGAAAAATTAATTGAAACGGAGTATTTTTTATATTTCATGAGCAAGGATAACGATCCCGGAAAATTGAAGCTTTTGTCATTTGAAAAAATAATTTGAATGAAATTGCAAGGATACTGAAGTTTCACCTATATGAATTTTTGGTGTTTTTTGCAAAATATTCTTCAAGATCTATTCATATTTGAATGAAGAAAGGAAGACTTCGCTCAAATTTAGAATGATCTTTTCAAAAATCGTTATAATTTATTTCTGGCCACTCTTCTTCATTTTTGCATATTCATATTCTACGCTATGTTACCGCACTTCGCTCTCGTCAAGACGACGCTAACTTGATTAACGCGAGAAATTTAAACCTGATATATAAGGAAGCGGACGGAAAAGCTGTTTTCAATTTTAAATTCATTTATATATATTCCTCATCTCTCACTGAAAAGGTAATATTAATCAATTGCAATTGAAAACCATACTTTTCTTTTTCTCACCGCGCATTATGCTTCACTTCACTCCGCTTTAGCTTTTTGCTGAGATCGATTGCAACTGCGATCACTAAGAAATATGCATAACATTTTGCGGTTTATCCAGAAACAGATAACCCATCGGTTCCTTCAGTTGCCACATTTTCGGCTCTCAGTTCGGAAAGACTTCCCTGAAAGATGAGAACTTGAACAGGATTGAAAACAATAAGCTACAAAATGATGTGAACTGGAAATCAAGAAAAGAAATACTGCTAAAGCTTTAGGTATTAAGGAGAAGCCCGGTCCCTCGTTTGTTTTTACAAAACTGGATATCATGTGATGAGATTCCTGCATAAAATATTTTTACGATGAAATGCATGCTATTGGAATGATTCAAAAATCAAAAACTTTTGTTTGAAATATAATCTGAGGAAAGAAGTTTATGTATATTTCAGAAATATTGGAATACTTTCGAAAAATGAAGTAAAATTTGATGGTCCATAGAGAATTATGTCTTGCAGGGCTAAACACTTGAACATATGCTCTCATAAAGGGTTTGCCTTCTAAATTTTAAATTTTAATTAACAAATTCGAAATTCCAATTATAACCGAGAAAAGAATGTTTTCTGCAATGTATAGTGGTATGATGGTATGAAAAAATATTATCTCTCGCCACGGCGGCTAGTTCTTTACCAAATAACGAAGGCCAATACCTTGGAGAAAAGATGAGAATGACGGAAATAGACGGAACTAATTATATGCATTCTCCCGAGCAAATTAACACCAATTTGAGATCGCATTATAATAAAGAGAGAAAAGTATTCTCCTATGAAACTGTTCGACAGACGCCATTTTAATTTACACATTACCAAGGTACTTTACAATATCACACTACAAATATAATCAAAAAATGCTTTTTCTACAACCTTCCTCCAACTTTAATATCCGTCATAGGACTAGTTTCGAAGATAATAGAATTGGAGAGACCAAATTTTGAATTCATTACTCTTGAATGGTACAACTAATAGAAATTGCAATTAATTTCAGCTTATTTTTTCATTTTCAATTTCCTCACGGAATTCTATGAGATTTCAGACAAAAATAAATTTTGCAATGAAATGGTTCCCATGATTACTCTGCGAGTGGTGAAGGGAATGTTCGCACCACATCATTCTGCGTTTTTGCTTTAGGGAATCGAGAACATCGAAACAAATAATTATCGGTGTTTCAGATTAGCGAGAGAATAAAATTTGGAAAATATGTAAAATATATCGAGAGTTCTGAAATGAGGAAATTTGAGAAAAGAAAAGAGAAGATAAAGGGCGACAGAGAAAGATATGATATACTTTTATGGACCTATTGGCGAAACAAATCAATGAAAAGGAGAAAGAGCTTGCTGGTACTGCTTGTTCTTAGAAATCAAAACTTCCAGCAGTTCAAAGCATATCTAAGATTACTCAGAAATTTTTTTGTAGAGATGCCTTTATGGATATTTTGTATATATTTATACACGTAAGCGGTCGGTTCCCGACGACAGACCTCAGCGTCTGGTCGGTCGGGCAAATCTAGTCGCAGTCGCATGAATGCTAGGGCGTAGTCCAAGAATGAGTGCATGGACAAGACCTGGTATATGCAAATCATGAGCAAGAATTTCTGGCTTATGGACGAAGCACAGAACTGTGACGGGGAGACGACGCTCTACAATAGCAGACCCTACAACCACGTGGGACAGTCAGTCAATTTAATCACTCATCGTTGTCCACTTTATCAAACAATTCTCAAAAATGCACACAGTCAAAGTCACTGTTTGCTTCCAATTAAAGTGTACAGTGAAAGACTGAAGAGTTCTTCCAAAATTCGATTCTTCGAAAATTTCACCTTTCGATGGCAACCATAAAGGTCCTTCCCAAAATTAAATTTACAACAAATGGTAAGCGTCGACAGATCAAAAAATGCGATAAAACCAAATCGACACCGGATGAATCATATAATGGGCCGACCACTTGCTATGTCATATTGGAAACGAATGCAGCGATGAGAGAACATATATCGACAGATTCAGTGCTGTCGATGGAACCAAACAGATAAGTTTAATAATCGTGCGGATGACGATGACATGGACATTACCGCTTCGATAATAACCATGAGAAGAGAGGAGCTAAATAGATGGCAGTCACAAGTAGGAATAATGAAGCCGATTGTAATGATAGAGATCGCGATGTGAAAATCACATGGAGACTGAACGAGTTTCTTACTTCGTTGAATATCTACTGCTCTCCTTGTCTCACCACTGCTTCACTTCTGAATTAAACCGGATAAACAACACACAACAACAATTCCTCTGGATATTTATGGTTGAATCCACAGACGAAGGATGGCAGCTTTCTGGACAACAGCATACGTGGATGAACTGTCTCGACAGGAATATTTGTGCCACTTAGTATGTCCGATTGCATTAGTAAACCATCCGACGATGAAATGGAAGAGAAGTGAAGCGGAAGCTTTAACGCAATATAATGGACATTATTTGCAGCCAACTCACCCACTCATCCGGATGAAAGAGTATTTACCTCCCTTTAACTGGTTGTCTACTATCCGCCCTTACCACACCACTGCTTCACTTTCATGAATTAAACCGGATAAGCTGCAACATTCTTTCCTCCTATTAAATTAATTTGCACTCTGCGTATCTCTTCTCGCAAATAAGTGGTCGTCAGCAGTTCGCGCATGGGCTCCGCCTGACTTAGCGCCAAGTATGGTCTGTGAGTCCAAACAAAAATTTGAATCGTGCTGTCATTCCAAAGAAAGAGTCAAAAGAAATTCGGAAGTTGGAAAAGTGATTCATGCCGGTCTGATTTATAACCTCGAATACAGGCTGAAACACTACAAGATTTTAGCTTTTTAAAATAGTTCTGTGCTAGTCAGTATGTGTATGTACATATGCCTTAAAAACTGGGAAAACGTCGCAAAACGATTAGCACTGATGGAAGCGACAAGTCTGTGAAAGAAGTGGCACAGAGAAATAAATGTTTTGGTTACGTTGTCGGAGGAATAGAAGTGAAATATTTGCTTGCCGTTAGAACAAAACACTCATCGCACGTTGTGTGCCATCTTTCATAGCTAATCAGCGTTGATTTGAAGCCAATTAGGTTTAAACATAATTAGAAAGAAATTAGAGCGAAACGTCTTTCTTGCTCGTCGCCTCTCTGTGGCAGTTCCTAATTTATGCAAATTAAGAAGGGCATCATATAACAAAGTGTGGTAACATCGAGATGATGTGACATGTGACAGAATGACAACAGCACTCCGACTAGCTGCAATACAATTTGATCAAAATGTTAAATAAAAATTTATTTTAAAAAACTTCGACTGATTGATCGAATTAATCTAATCATATCAGTGCAGACCAACACTGTCTGTTTACATTTTAGGGCTTTGTGAAGATTTTCATAAGAACTATTAAAGAACTAGGCTTAATTGTACAATCGAAATCCTGCCATTATAAGGCTGATTCGCTGTGAATTTATATGAGGCTAAACAGTCTCTTCATAATTAGTTTTTGAAACAAAGTTTTACATAGTTTAGCTTTTTCCGTTCAATCGAGGGATTTCAAATTTCTGAACACTTGAAGCTGTGAATTTGGACATATTCAAGAAAACATCGAAATCTCTGAAAGAGGAGTTTTTGGTGCAAAGTTATCGATATTGGAATTATCAAAATTATCAAAGTATTAATTAAAATTTTTTAATTTCTTAATGTCCCAACACATACAAAATTGAATTGAATTTGTGTGAGAAGGTATAGCAATTAAAGAAACAATGGGTGAATTAATTAACCATCATATGGACCACGAGTGTTATAGAGAAAACATCAAATAAAAGGTAATATCAGGAAAAGAAGATAGACCATGGCATTTCTTTTTTTGACTCAAAATTTTTCATACATAAATTTTTTTTCACAAATTTATGAATTGGTGCTCCCAATTACTTTTTTGCTGAGCAAAACACACGATGAAACGATACAGCTGCAATTCGAGGATATCACATAAGTACAGTGCAAGCTTTGCGTGGCTTGGCTAAATCGGTTAAAAATACGTTCAAATTGATTTGAACATATTTCGAAAGTTGCATGATAACTAAGGTGAAGCTACATCATTTAGACAAGTGAAAACTTAAATTTTAATTGCTTCTTCTGAGCGGAAATCGATTTATATAATCTCGCAGCATAAAACAATGCTTTGCCTCTCCCAAAAAGTCCAGAAAGTAATTGTTTCCAATCATTTGGTATTTTTATTCTCAGCAATTGAAAAGTAATTCATGGACAGTATAATAACACATAATAACTTTGCACTGTGACAATTGAAGTCTCTGCGAAGCAATAGGGTCCTGCAACAAGTCACGTAAAAGTTGGAAAATTTCCTTAAAGTATAGCAACGTGCGAAAACGATAATAATGAGGAAGCAAAATCAATTGGGAAAAAGATTGCAATTTTGAGTTCTTTTCTCACGCTAAATCAATATTAAATTTCAAGTTGCAAACATGGACCAATGACCAATGGATGTCTCACACTAAATCATTTGCAGCATTAGTAAAGTTTTCTGCGGATGGAGTAGTTAACAACAAAACTTGAATTGAGCAAAGAAAATAAATCAAAAGACGATTGGCCGTGCAATGGATGAGTGTTGTCATCAAGCAAGACTTACGATACGGTCCACCTAAACGAGACAAAAACCTTTTAGCAATTGAAATATATATATGGAAGTTGAATGATTATCTTATAGCTCATGTGACCTCTCAACTCTTTCAAATTCTTGAGAAGATACGAAATGATAACATAATGGAAATTGGCAGGAGGCACTGAAAGACGTAAATAACTAGTAAGTGATGGGTTGTAGTGAAAACCAGAAATTTAATCTAATTAGTCTCTTTATTTCATTTTCCTTTGCTGATGAAAGCTATAAATGTCCTCCACCACTTGGATGGGTAGAATTACTTAAAATTAAACTTGGCCTTGACTTTAAAGAAGTTTCAAAGATTTTGTTGAATGGAAAAAAACGAAGAGATTTTAATTAGTCGGCTATTCGACATGGGATGATATTGAGAGTAAATTTTGTTTGAATTGGTTAGATCAAAGTTAGTGTTTAAAGATTTGCAAGTTAGGGACCAATAAAATTCAAATAAAAAATATACTAAAAAATACAAAAAAAATATATAAATATACTTTGCAACTTCCACATATGTGCTTATTAAGAATCCGTAGAAAGTGATGCTATCAGTAAGAGCTTCAAAGAATCTTTGCAAAACACAGAAAACTTTTCCATGTGAAATCTTTTACAAACTTACTGTTTATTCTTTGCAAAAGATTGCTATTTCGGGTTTCCAGAAATTTATAAAATACTCGCAAATGTGTTTACAACTAATGAACATCATCTATTAGAGTAATAACAACTTTATGCCAGTTAATCCTTGCCCCATGCTTAATAGAGATCTTTTTTTCCAAAAGTTGTGTGGAAATCAAAATATTGTGAAGCTAGAGAAACCTGAAAAGCATTTAGCAGGCTGTCTATTTCTCTCTGTAGCCAGGAGAAATTAATTGCTACGAATATTTCTACATGCTTTGCCACCCTCCTTCCTTACTTCATACTATCTTGTCAGCCTTTTCCTTCTCCAACATACTTTTTGCTTTATGCCCTTCTACATTCTATTTCTTTGCCTGAATTTTAACACATTATACTTGCGATAAAATGTACTCAAAATACATCATATATTGAGCTCCGAAGAATCAAATCATCACTGTTCTTGTCCTTTTGGTACACCTGACCTGACTTACCCTACTCCATCTGTGTATTTTAGTAAATGGAATTTACTTAAAACTCTCACTTGCTAGGATAAGGAAGACATGGTAGCAAAATTCCTAATAGTCATTCAATCTCAATTGAAATTTAACTGAGACCATAACTACAGTAAACGAGGGATAATCATGGAACCAACCAAATATAGAGAAAATTTAGGTCTTGGAACATTTTGCCAGCATTTCTGAATAACATCGGATTTTCTTTCAAACACCTTCAATAAAGAGATTCTAGTGTCTCATCAGTTGATCACTGTGAAGATAACCGTGTAAAAGAGACTAGAAATTAAGAAAGGTTGAAACAAAACAAACCTGCTTTTTTCTGTAGCAGAATTTGAAAATTTTCAAACTCCTGCTGTTTTAATCATTTTCATTAGGAAAATTGAAAAGATGCTTGCTAAAATAATTGCTCAATTAGCTAGTAAATATATATCAAATAATATCGTCACCAAAATGCGCTAAATGTGCACATTTTTTAGCAATCTGTTTTGTCGGCTTGTTTGTAGAATTTAGTTTGTTCAATAAGGATTATCAAAATCAAATCAAAATAGGCTTTTTAAAAGTGCATGACAAAAAAACAATAATCCCAGGCTTGTCGTTGTTGTCTCGGTGGGCTTGGAAATCCAGCGATTATATTTCTGTTTCGTCACCCATCCCTTCCAACGAATCAAATTCATCTTGTGAATTATCGCTGAAAATCGAAAAAACGGTTAAAAATACATGGAAGCATTCATTTTTTTCCCTAGCGTTTGTTCCGCTTGGTTGCAGGGCCTGCTTCTGCATCATAGTCATACGTCCAGCTCCTTAGATGCAAGTTGTTGTTGTGTTTTGAACTCAGGGCGATACTTCCTGCCCATTTCATCCAGGTGGAGTAGATTTCTTCTTTCATACGGCCATTGGAGATTGTTGAGCCAAGGTATTTGAAACTGTTGCATCGCATTCTTCTTGCGACTATCGTTGCCCGCCCGACCCGTCGCAAAGGTCTGTCGTCGATGATAACATGTCTGGGAATTGAACCCTTGCATGTG
>JABVXS010001302.1:0-16069 GCA_013365335.1 Madathamugadia hiepei | reverse complement strand
ACGCTCCAAAGTAGCGGACCCCGCATCTCAGTGTGACAAACGCTAACAGAAGAAGAATAACTGTTTTCGAAAAATCAGATGACTGATTATTCTGAATATTACCAGTATTGTTGGACCGAGGAAAGCAAGAAAAGCAGATGACAAAACACATTATAACTGACAGTTGTTGTACGGCTCATCACTTCTACAGGATCGAAAGTTATACGTATCACAGACATCAAGGAGTGCCCAATGTGGTAAACGAAACTGACTTAAATAGATGAAACATGAAGGAAAGTGGAATGTTACACTTCAAGTGTACAGAAACTTCTCACATACTGATAAGATCAGTGAATAGACTTGAAAGATTCAGTTCTACAATCATTCAAAAATCTATAAAACGAAATGACTTTCTTGTCTGGATCAGTCTGAACTAAACAAACGCAGCAAAAGCCAAAACAGGAAGATTAAAATCATGTGAAATAAGGTTGGCCTACCAAATACCAAATGAAGCTTTCGAACCTTATTCCACCGAACATGTAGTTAGCTTCGGCAAAGATCGGAAATCACAACCTGTTCAAAATCATTGAAAACATCAACTTCACCGTAAACGTCATTTTACGATTAAATAATTTGGAACTGTAAATTGAGCAAGAGATTCGACGTTTCCCTGTCATTCTTTTTCTTCTTTTCTTCTCTGTTTTAAACAAAAAATTCAGCAATAATGCAAGAGACAAAATTACAGTGAGTAAATGAAACTTGAATCAAGGGATGGCAATTCCTTCGTCCAATGGAAAGCCATGAAACTCAATCGGAAAGAACGGAAGAAGTGAAATGAGCTTCTCCCTTGAAGCTTTCCCTACTCTCTTCATTAATCACTTACCAACCAATTCCTATATATCGTGGCATATATTCATTTCAAACTTCACACTGATTTCTGTCTTTCTTTAAATCAGTTCTTTTTGCCCTTTAAAAGATTCAGAATCCAATATTTCCTTAATTTGTTACTGCACTGACCTCAATTGCCCACGTGCTACTGTGACAATAGTCGATTCGTTCGGCTTCACAAAATCATTCTTCTTCGAGATAATGCAGAAGTTATAGTGAGATCGCTCACTTTCGTCTTACTATAATATTTTATAAATAAGGCCAATAAAAAAAGAGGCAGAAAGGTGTGAAATTTATCGATTGCCAAGTGATATATCGGTGTCACCAAGGTCACCTCATCGGTTTACATCATTTCATTTCAAAGCGTAATTTCTACAAGAAATTCTGAAAAAAAGCATTCCAGGAAATTTGAAAAACAAAGCAAATACGGAACTTCTAATGATTAGATGCAAATAAAAAAAAGCGTGCTAAGAAGAAAAGCAGCATAACATGATATGCTAAGGACAAGACGTGGGAAATGTCAGAAGTTGCAATCAATTAATTATCTACCAGATATCTCGTCTGCTAAGAAGAAAGCAGCACTGAATGATATAATTAAACGATGATCCTGGAGATAATTATGTTGCTTTGTTTTGTTGAATGACCTTCTACTGTCCAGGAAGACTGATTGCTTTCTTCGAAGTGTTTACTTCCTGATAGCAATTAAATGAAATGACTTTTGTTTTTGCAATGAATCATTGTTTTCCCCACCGCTCTTCAGACAAATTTTAAAAAATCAACAAACAACTTTTACGGCAACTGTCGTAAAGTCATCCTTATCGACCGGAATAGTTCGCAGGTAATTTAGGCACGATCTTCCTAATCAACGTCAGCGAACATAAATGTGAAACAACTGTCAAGGAAAAACTTATGAGAGGTTAACAAAGTTAGTTAATTACTAATGAAAGTGAGAAATTACATGGTATTTCACATAGATTTTTAAACAAAACCAAAGATATATATACAATCAGTATAGGTCAATACTCGACTGTATCAGTATAGGTCAATACTCAACTGTATCAAAATTTTCTTTACCGCATTTCATTGCACAAGAGGTAATCAAATTGTTTTCCATTTTCATCACCATTTCATCCACTTCAAATGTCTAATTTGAGGGTGAAACGCGATGGAATAATGTTGGGTGTATGCGGATGTACTTCACTTTTGACCACTCCAGTACTTGGTCTGAAAGAAGCTTGAGGACCATGGAAAAGAGTTAAGTGTTTCGGAATAGGACATCTGTGGTATGACCGGAACTACATCACCAAATGGACAAGAATATTATTTAGAATAGCCATCGCGTAGTCAACCTTACTGAAATTCTATTTGCGCAGAGATTTGATAAACAGTTGGAGAGCACCGATTCGATGGAAACGCAAAATGGCAGAATGACACAGTAATGGCATGAGGTGACAATGTGTCACCATGGATAGCATTGGGGTCATGGATGTAGTGATTTGAAAGAATGTTTGAATTAAGGATGGAGAAAAGTAATGGCTACGGTTGGAACGAGGAACTTCGCAATGCACTCTTGTGCTCCCTTTTCAACATGAAGGATATTGGTAATAAGACGAGCAAAACAGAGACTTCGAGTTTAGTAATCCTGAAATGATCAATGCAGAGACCACCTTGACAAAAAAAGAAAATCTTACTTATGTCGAACTTTAATTTCAAAATGTATTTCAGTTGAATAACTTCTGACATCTGAGTTAAAGTAAGCGAAGAAAGTCAAATACAATTGCAAGGTAACGCTGAAGCTACAAAAAGAGTAATTGGAAAAAGGTAATTTCTGACATGTGAAATGCAGAATTAAAACTGAACAACTGTGCATTAACTTTTTTATGAAAACTCTCCTAATAATTTCGATAAGTTTTGAGAACCAAAAGTTTCCAATTTTTCAATATCCTGGGAAACAGAAAGACTTATCTTCTAAGTGTTCTGTAATAATGCACAACTACATCACATTTCAGCATGATTTCAACTGTCAAAAACTATAACTATTTGGAAATAACTGTTCCATGATTTGGGTCTACAACCGTACTAGTTCATACTCATCAATTATTGTCAACCAGTACTAGGTAAAACCAGGTAAAACCAGAAGGTCACCAGTTTTTCCATCAACAAAATTTTATCTGGTATCAGTCCGCGAAATCCATTCACCTCATAATGTTTTGAAAATAATGAACTTTCATTTTCATTCAGTCACAAACAGCAAAGGAACGAAGTTCAAACTCAACAAAATGTTCTCTAAGAATAAATGACGGAAATCAAGCAATATCGAATTGAGTTGACTTTTAAATAACTCCTAAGCATTTTCGATATTTTCCAGGGAGTGACCAAGTTTACAGCTTACAATACATAGAGACAGATGCTTTTATCATAAACATTTCAATTATAAGCTTTCTATGCACTAAAGAAGCACCGATAAAGAATAATTGGAAGATAATCTTTTTATTTCCCAGCAGACTACATAGATTTCAAATCTCAACCGATAAACTTCAGGATTTGCAAAGTGACTATGGAATGGCACTCAGAACCAACAATGACCTACAATGCGAGGTCACCGCCAATTAATGAGTTGACAACTAGAAGAGTGGAAGATGTATGATGAATTTGCATATGTGATTCTGAACAGCTGGACAGTTCATATGGACAAACAAGGTGGATGTTCCGGGCAACACTAGGTGATCCTTTCTACGGTAGTGCTCAAATAGGGTTGTTGCTACTAAGATGAAGATTATTCCTTAATTGAGCAAGAGCACAGATTAAATATAAAACGTAGCAGATTCTTCGTAACCTTATCTCTTTCCATTTCATAACTTTCTGCCATGTGCTGGGAAATCGTCAAGAAAAAAACTGAGTCACCAAGGTACCTGCAAGTCAAATCATAATTGCATACTGTAAAGTGGTAAGTTGTGGACAATATGGAGAGATACCTTCGCTTTACTCTCCGCATCTTAATGTCCACAACTCAATTTACATCATTTTAAACAAGGAAGCATGCACTGGAATGAACATGGTTATGTTAACATAATGCGAGATGAGAAGTCTAATATCGATGCATAAGAAAGAGGACAGTTTGTTGAATCATCGATCTGTGTATGTGTATGTGTAGTATGTGTATGTATGTGTATGTGAATGTGTGTATGTGTGTGTGAGTGTGTCTATGTGCCTCTGTGTAAGTATGGCGACGGTGTCAGATTGTATGTCTGTGTATACGAGAGAAGTGTTATTGAGCGCTTGTTTGTTTACGACGGATTTCGGCTTTGACATTGTGGTTCGTCTGCCCTGGACTGCAGCCATCTATTTAGTTCTTTTGGTTGGTGGATAGACGCAGGATGAGGAGAATCTTCCTGTCATTTAGGGTCTGTTTCTTACCAACAAATCGACAATCACTTCCGTCATTTCAGTCTTGTCGATGGTTCATTCCAAATGCTTATGTTGCTTACTTCACCGTGTTAATCCTCACCATTAGAGTGCATTACCACCTGCAAGATTCCACACTGATACACTTCCATCAATTCCTTATCACTTCCAAATCTAACTGATCTGTATTCCTCCCGAATGCTCTCCACTTTTCTCGATGTTCCTGAATAAATGTGAAATGCCGTTGCATGCCACATATCATGATTATGTCGTTCTTCCGCAAAGTTGTTACAGTTTACTGGTGGCGGAGGTTTTGCCTTTAATTTTGATCGGTAAATGACGAGGATGGCGATTCAGTAGTTCGCTGAGACAGTTTTGTGTCTTTATTCTAACAGTTTTGCAGGAATTGGAAATGGGAACACTAAGCAAGGAAACATTCAATCGAGATATTGCAGAACTCGTTAAAAAGACGGCAGATTTGGACCTTAAGTACCAGTGGCAGTTTAATGATGTAAGCACATCCTTTGATTTACTCCCAGAGTTATGATATGGGGTTGCATGACGATCAGTTCTCAATATATTTTTCTGTTCTTTTTATTGCTGTGTTTTCTTCTCTTTTAATGCTCTAAAAAATGAATTTACGCTGGGCAAATCAAATACAGTTTTAATGTTGGGATTTACATTGAAAAGTAATTATCGATCATTTTATTTCTGTTCAAAAAATGGAAGTTTTTAAATTCCAGTACAGAAATGCGCAATTTTTGTCAAACAGTTCTGTGTTGGAATTGAACGGCGAAACAATTTTACGCACATTTCATATTACTTACAGTGAAAGCTACGAAGTCCCTATATTGTGGTTTATCTTCAGTCGACAAAGTTCTTTTTTTATTTCATGTTAATTATTTAGCACTGGTAGAACCAATGCACAATATAATTTTCAAAAGCATGTAAAAACATTTTTTATAGTTCAAAAATTAAATTAACCGAAAACCAACTTGTAAATATAATGTGATAAAATGTAATGATCCATTTCAGCAGGAGCTTTATTGACCATAGAAGAAATTTTGGAACTGCTGCCTCCTGATAAGCAGAAAGCAATGTTGGCAGATTGCTTAACTTCTATATCTCAGCGCGAGCATCCTGTTTTCAACATTCTTTTCTATCACTTTCACCCTTGTAAAACAGCAGATCTCATGAAAAATATTTGCTACGATAATTATGTTGCCAGGTAAGTTATTTTTATTTGTCATTTATCTTGAGTTAAGATGGACCTTTGATTTTTACATCAATTAAAACTTAGAAATATTGTGACAGTGCAGATATTTTGTTACGTGGCATCCTGGATTGAGGAAAGGAGTGTCATCATGCATGAATTTCTATTTTGATTTTTTTTTAATTTCTCAATTTCTCGGAATGATGATGTCTTTTTAGTTGGCTATCCATTTTTGGCTCACTTTTGCACTTGTTGCCGCTACCAAATGCAATATTCATAAAAAAGTGATATCACTCGAAATAACAGTTGGAGGAAACAGCAACTCTCTATCTCATAAGGTTTGGATTTATAGGTTGTTTTTGGGTTCTGAGTTCTAGTTAGCAGGGAGAAAAAAAGTTTTTGTTTATTTTTGTAAATTCTATTGTCAAAGTGGAAGTTTCTCTATCCCGAGCGAAAATTTTAAACTTTTGTAGTCCACATCCATATATATATATATATATATTTTTGTAAAATGCTACTATATAAATATATTATGCTCGCCAATGTCCCATAAATTTATTTCTTTTAACTTTGACGAATTCATATTTTAACTTTTCTGATACTTCCTTATTTTTTTTGGCTGATCTCATCTTAACTTTTTGTTTTTTCTTGATTTTATTTATAGTCGATATCAGGTTACTGTTGGAATAAGACCTTCGATTTCGCTTTAATTCGTTCAGTTTTTCAATTTTCATGTGTTTTTTTTTAGTATTGAATAGAAAATTAAAATTACTAGATGCGACTAATAAATTTTCATGGGTTCGTTTTCTCTTGCGTAGTTTCTTGACAGTTCCAATTTGACATGCAAAATTGGGTTATTATATGAAAACCATTCAATGCGGAATAGCAGATGGACATCTTCATTTGAATACCGCGTTCAGCTGTTTTATTAATTCATCTTGAAGGTGGTCGAATTACTTGAAGTTTCTTCTGTTTTATCCTTCTTTATTAATCGTCTTTGAGAATTTGAAGGTGCAGAGTTTTTAACTTGGATTGAATTCGCACTGATTATTATTTTTGATTAGAATATAATTATTCATTGGGCGGGGATCGATAAATTCGAGAGTTGTAATAGTTTCATTTGCTTTAACATCCAAAAAATGTGAAGTTCATTTATCTAGCAGTAGCTTCTGTCTCATTCCGTGCAGTACTACTGTTTTTTGCACATTTTTCACTTCCCTAGGACAACATTCAATCGTCATTCTTCGTAGATGAGAAAGTTCGTGGTTGATTGGTAGCAAATATTGGGGTTAGAGCTGTTTTAAGTGTGAAAATTCAAAAACAAATTCTTCAACTTTGAGAACTTACGGTTTTTGATTCTTTGTTGTTGAGCTGTGGATAATTGCACACATAATAGAAGGTCGTTTATTGTGGATAGTAGCACAATAGCACAATAATTCCAAATCAGTGAGGAGGAGTGTTTTGGTTATTTATAACGGAAAAAGATTAGCGATTGGGAGTATAAATATTAGGTGCGAGAAGAGTGATTGCTCAATCCGTGAGAGTGAAGATGAGGAAAAATGAATCTTCGGTTGTATCAAGGGTTTTTATAGAGAAATTATATTCTAAAAATTTTGATTAATGAGAGAAAAAAAAGTGAGTTAAACATGTATGATATTTTTGAATGGTTGACAACGAATTAAGAAAAGCACATACAGTTGAAAACATCAAGGAACCATGTTTAAATATAAACATTGGGTTTTTATAACATTATTTAACATTGAAAAACATTTTACAATATCTTAAATCGTTTGATTCAGATTTCAAGTAATTATAAAGGTAGGTTTTTCGGGTTTCCCGACAAAATGAACTTAACAAGCGAGAAGCAATAACACAGCGTGTTGGTCTGACGCAAGAAGTTGAATTTAGTAGAAAAAAATTTAGCATAAACCAAATTGACTTACAATCATTCTGTAGGAGAGAAGCGATGGTTGATTTATTTGTTGCTGAATAATAAACACGAAAAAAAATACCTTTATTCTGTTAAGGCGAAGAATTATTACGCAGCAAAAATATACCTGTCGTCAAGACGTAGAATTAGTAGCGGTGAAATTCAGAGAGGATCTTTTCTCCAGGAAGAAGTAAGACAGGAGATCCCTCTACAATAACGATTACGACTTATACAAACTGTAAGATAAAATGGCTCCATTTTAATAGCCACAAGATCTGCATATAAGATAAGCAGGTGAGAAATTAGTTACGAGATGTGCTATCATCGGTACAAATTGCTAGTCAAGCAACAGATGAATCATTTCCGTAAAAAGATTACATTTTAAATTTCTTCGGTTTTCCGACAAATGATTATTGCATGTTATTGTCAGCTCTCCATTTCTTTTGAGATATTCGTTTCAAGTTAACTTTATCTCTTCATCTAATCATTGGTGATCAAGTGTTTTACAGGATTGTGAGATAGGGTGGTCGTCGAGACAGAAATTTGGTCTAATTCCACGCGGGATATTGGGATGAAATTTTCAAAAAGAGTTTAGCGCTATCTTGCTGTTGCTGTTACAACATTTTATCGTTTGAATCCTTACTTGAGTTCTCTGTCGAATGCTGTTTGGTCGGTTTACAAGTTCTATGCGGATGGATTCTTGCAATTTCATCACCGGTGGATGTTGGGTGGAGCACCTCTGAAAAGTAGCTTAAACATACACCATAGCAATTCTTTCCAGGATCGATTAACTTGTTATTTTTCTCTTAAAGTGTTGCAAGCTTTTTCACGATTCTCTTTATCTGGCCAATCCTAGGTATTCAAAAGTCCCAGCTTTCTAGAATCAAGCTTATCATTCTACTGCACATGTTACAGCTGTCTCAGTTGATTTATTCATGTTGTTCACGTTATTTACAACCATTTCGGCCAACCGCGACTCCAATTTTTTTCTCAAAATAAATGTGAACTGACTCTAATTCATATGTTTTGTTCAACTATTGAACAGAAAATCTGTTAGTATGTGTGGTCGTTTTCAGTAGCTTTTCATTTTTTTTTTTCTTTTTAATTATAAAAGTCGCTTTTTGGTCATTGATCATTTCATGTAATTCATATAGTTCAGGAGTGATTTTTTCCCTAATCTTTATCTTCTTTGACGAAGAATTCTTCAGTATCGTACTCAAATAGCATTTTTTTTCTCGAAGTATTGATCGATTTGCCAACTGTGTTGACATGAATATCAGTAATTTCTGGCTTATATGAAGTACTGCCAGCACTTCCGTTTGAATGGTTAAGAATTTGTATTGGCCTACACACATCGTTGAGTCACGTCATCCGACGCTAATCGGAAATCATCTTTGTCTGCTGTTGACTGGTTTACGACTCATTCGAAACGTCGCTTGATCTTCGCTGTCGCGGATAAAGCTAAAGTTTTCACGTCATCTTTCTTTTGGAATTATAAATGTTTGTCTGGTTTGTTCTGTTATTTGTAGCTGCAGATTTGGATTTGGCCAAGCTTTAGCGTCCTTCATGCATTTTAGTATTGCTAAAGAACATCGATTCAATAGAATGAGAGATTTAGGTTTCTGTGTACATTCACTTAAACCATGCTTTTCATTTTCACGAAAATTTTGCTTCACGTTGTCCTCGATGGAATTGTCTGTTTTGCTACCATCTTGAGCATTTTAAATTTCAAATGATCCAAAATTGCATAATTAAAACAGATTCAGTTCTACCAAATGATGCTTTGACGTTCTTTGATTGATGCGAAAGAAAAATGCAAATTCGTTTCTATTGAAATCTACTCAATGTTTCCTATGTTGAATATTGACATGTGAAGTTTGCTTATTTTGTGTGAAATTTCGCAGATTCATTCAAATCTGTTCATAATTATTTATGAATGCGAGGGTCATTCTTAAGCATAACAAATGCTGTGACTGTTGTATTCAGTAATTGGGTAAGGAGGAGAGATACAAATTGCAGCCTTAACTTAAACATACTGATTACGAAATACCCGTAGAAATAATGCATTAATTACCGCAAATTCAATGACATCATAAATTGAGGCCAGTATATGAAAAAATGGACGCGAAAAAAGCACACAAAATATGAATAACATGCAGATATTTAAGAAATAATACTTATTTGGTGGATACAGCCACATACATATGTACTGAAATATTGGATGAACCTCAAGGCGTAAATGATGTAATCACTTATTAGCATGTTATCCATGTTTTATTTATCATGTTATCTACTGCAGAAAACGTAACCTGCTGAACGATCGTAATTTTGATCTGATGGTACAGTTTTTTTTACAAAGTAGCAGATGTCAGAAATATGAAATGAAGCCCTGATTTCTCTCGAACTTAAAAAAAGTCAAAGATGGTTTATATGTGGTCGCTGGAGAAGCAATCGATGAAAATACAGTGTTCTATACTTTTAAAACATTTCGGTGAAATAGAGAGTAACTGTGCCACAGCGAAGACATCCTGTCGAACTCTTAGTACTCAACAGATGTTGAAAGATTAATTGCAGATAACTGTTAAACATTGAAAATGTTTCGAAGACTTGTTTTTGAAAGGAAATATAACACAGGCAGTGTGGGAACAACGAGATAGTAGTGAAGATAGATTGAGGAACTCTTCAAATACCAAACTTCACATCTTAAGTTTTTTTGCCATTTATAAACATCCCATTTATAAACTTAAAAGAAAGGCAGTCTTTCGGGTTCTCTACAAGTTCATGTTAATGTAAATTGATGATTTCGATGTATTTGGATTCGACTGAAGCATGATGTCCTTCGGACAGTGACAAGGCAACGCGAAGTTGCAGCCCACTGACTATAATGTGGTCCTCCAGCGCAACTTTACTGATCGTCATGCATTTATGTGAGCATCAGCAACTGACACAACAGCTTTTTGGAATCCAAATAAAAAATTTGGACGGGTTTGAAAAGATGGACTGGGATAAAGCAATGTCCCATAGCGATAACTTGCCCGTCCGGGCAATAAAGCACACACCAAGCAAGAAAGCGAACCGCTAAAAGTTTTTAAATTTTGATCATTTCTGTTTGTGGACAGTGCGAGCAAAATTCTAACAAATTATAAATAGGAAAACATTCACCCATTAAAAAGTTTATCTTCTGAAGCCTAAAAGTTTTGCACTATTTTATTTTAAATCTTGTCGTTATCCGTATTTTCAGAAGGAACATTGGCTACCTGATCACCGGAAAATATCAGTTATATTTGAGAGATGCTAAGATAATATCCAAACTTAAAGGCAAGTTCACATGATTAAATAAAAATATTTGGTGTTCAGAGATATCACGCTCTCTAGTTAAATAGCAAACCTGATTGCCAAGCAGCCGGAGAATAACAGCCATAGTAGCTTGTGTTGCAATATACTCTGACATACGCTGGCAAAAATTGCTCCATCAAAAACGTCTACAAATCTTTCGAATTAATTACAAATATTTGAATTGTTCGAACAAAAATATTTTCGTTTTTCTGTTGCAATCGATTTTTATAACAGAAAGCGTGTGACTTATTTTTCATGAACGTCAAGTGAGTGGGCCGAAAAGACTGAGCGAAGGATGGGTCTTACAAGTAAATTGTTGAAATTAAATTACCACCAGACACATGAGGAATGGCATACATGTATGCTTTGACACTTGTCCGACCTGCAAAATTCCTTGCTACACATTCATAAACACCAATATCTTGGCGTGAAAATTGATGGATTTGAAGTGAACCATTTGAATCCTGAACAATTCGTTTGTTTGATAAATCAACTGCTTTTCCATTCTGAAATTTTAAAATTAGAAATATAAGCAATTCATTCTACCTGTGTTTCATCACTTCTTGGAATGTGGTCCTTGAATGGATGAACCTACCAAGAACCAAGTGTGGATTGGTGGTGGGAAGGCCTTGGTTTCCGGACAATCAGCTGTGACATCTTGTCCAAAGTATGCCAGAGACGGATGAAATGTTAGTTGCGAATTATTCGGAAATAGTTCCACATAGGCAACAACAATTTTAGCTACCTCACCTTTCTGTTGATTATCTGTTCGACGACACCAGTAATTACCTTCATCTTCTGAAATGAAAATTTCTTAAATTTTTAGTTCAGTTCATGAGATACTGTGGAAATCACCATTTTCGAAAAGCCAAACTTTTTGTGAAAAATGTGAATAAAGAAGTGCTTTAAAAAATTTGGAAAAATTTTTGCATTTGAGAGATTTAAAAGAGTATGTCACCCAAAGATATATTTGTAATGATAAGGAAGCCAACGTCTGGAATAGCCTCTTCTCTGTTGTATGTACCGTTGTGCAATACTGCATTCGAAACGCTGCAAATCATATCATGAAACGGTTTTAAATAGAAAAGTATGACCTACAACAATGAAGAACTTATAATCTGAAAGACCGCATCGAGACACTGAAACAAAGGATTGGAGATTCGGAGTTACAAACTTTTTACTTTTCAAATTTAACATACCTTGGAAGAATGCCACTGAGCATGTAAAGTTGGAAGTGTTTCAAAAGCTGAATATTCTAGTGTAATCAAAGTTAGCAAAGAAATGGAAATGAAAGTTCTAATTGCGAAGAAGGAAAAAAAGGAATGTTTAGCAGTCAGTAAGAAGAGACTAGAGTTATGAAGTTGGAATGTTGTAAAGATTCAGTCTTGCAGAAAAGTGATAAATAGTTGGAAACTGTGATAGTCACCTTGAAACACTGGCAACAACCATACCGTCGTGATACCACTGTGCTTGAGTATTGGTAGCAGTGAATACTGGTTCACACATCAGTACCGTTGTCGAGTATCTGTATTTGCACATAAGTGTACTTATCTACCAACCTTCTGCGGTCCATTTAAATTAGGTAAAAAGCAAAATCAAATTTTGGTCACTAGCAAGTTTGTTCTGATAGCGATTCATATAAACAATATGAATTTTGAGTAGTTTTGCACTATACGTTGTCACCGCATCGTGCTAATTCCTCACTTATTGCTTCTAAGCCGTAAAAAAACGTTAAAATTTGATGAATTCATTTCTGTATGTTCTTGAAAGTCTGAAAAAGTTCTTTTCTCATTTCAACATTTCCTATCTGCTCGCTGTCTTCGCTTTTCACTGTTTTTCCTGCAATCTAAACTGACGAGACTATTGCTTTGCCGCAGCTTTACTGAGCCGCTTGAAGAATAAATAATATTACAAACAAACACCTGTTCTTACTTACTTCTGTTGTACTGCATTTACGAATTTGCAAAAATTATTGTTTTTCAAATTGAAATATTGGAAATATAAAACAACGCGAAACTTACATGTTGCTGCTGAAAGATAATCACAGAAATGAAATACTTTAGATAAACTCGTTGTTTTAGATAAACTTGTTGTATAATTAATTAAAAAAGCTCAAAAAATCTATGAAGAACGAATAGGGAAATTTTGCATAGAAGAAACCTTGGTATCAACATTTCCTTGACCACTTTTGATTTGACTTTATTTGTTTCCGCTTTTGGCAACCGCGCATCAACTGCATTGCAACTGCACAAGTTAGCTGAAATTTAACAGCTGAAGTGGACTTTTGCGAGGCACTGTTAAACAAAAGTGAAATTTGTGATTTTTTTTCCGTCTTTCCATTGAGTAAGTATGATTATTTCGCTCGCAGGTAGAAGAAATGCAAATTGAATGCAAATAATTTCGCTCACAGACGAAACGCTCCTTGCAGGAAACAATTTATGTGTACGTCGAAAAACTGTGAAAATGTTTCAGAATAGGTTGATATTCGGCTGCGTCGCTGTAGGTTAAATTTGAAAGTCAACTTAGACACAATTCAGCTAGGCTCTTTTTCTTCAAATGCTAATTTAAAAAAATCATCGAAACTCATTAGATGTAATAATCTGGCAAAATAGCCATCTTTCACAGGGAAATCAAATTGTAAAATCATTCATTAAATGTTTATTATTTTCATGCTCAGAAATGACAAACTGAAAAAAAGTTGCTTCCAGAGACTTCATAATTCATTCACATGGCAATTTTAAGATTTTTTTTTAGAATTAACAGCTTGGCAAAATGAAAAATTAAGTTATTTTTAAGCTGATAAAATCTTCGGTGTTAAATTAACTTTCGAGGTAAAACCAAAGAAGTTAGCATTGGTAAACGCCAGGTAATATGTTCAAGTTACAATATGCTCCTTTCCATTTTCCATTTTGTTTCATTTATTAATTCTATTTTCGAAATGGAACTTGTCAAAAATGTTCATAATAGCAAATGCTTCCAGCAGTATGAAACTGTGAAATAAATTTTGAAATAATAACACACCTGGATTAGCAATAAAGAGGAACAGAAAGGTGACATCCTGCACAACATGCATTTCTTGTCATCAACAGATCATTCTCGAGCTGGAACAGACGAGAATTTCTAATATCATTAATAGCAAATGCTTATCAAAAAAGGCGATAACTCGGCATATACCACTGAAAAATTTTTCTAGCACATAAGCTCAATAGCAAATAAATATTTCAGAAATGCCAGCGATGACAAATTTTCAGGTACAAAAGTTATATTAGGACCTCAGTCTTTTACATACTGTTTCAAAAATCGATGCTAATTCGATAATTTATGCAAAATTTTGGATTTGAAAACATAATCTGAATAATTATGTGGTTAGCAGGTACACCAGTTTGAAACAAAAATTATGAAATATGGCTGAGCAGTAAACTTTGCACGTTATTACAATTAGCTTGACTAAAGTGGTAAAAGGTTTGCACCGAAATTTAAATGTACCAAAGATCATTAGTGGTAGACGATACCGACAGTATAGAGATAGGAATGATTAGACAAAATGTAATTTTTATAGCAAATCTATGATAAAAGGTGACATTGCGGCGGAACCTGTCATCAGAGCATTGGCAAAGATGGTCATTAGCGATATGGGGATAGCGACAGCTTCGGGATGTGTCGCACTGCTTCTCCGAAGTGTGTCACTGAGACAAATGTTCTCAGTAAAGTTGGATCTGCATTTCATGGTGTGGGAGGTTTGTGCCACTAAATGAGGAAATAGGCAATCGAGTGCAGCGTGGATAATAATGAAATGGGAGTTACTTCAACTCTTCAAAACAACAGAGAAGAGGAAGGAGTGACTCAGAACTCTTCCGGTCTGCCCTCACCCTTGGAGTACTCTGCAGACTATAAGTGGAGAAGTGTTTACTTGTTAGGAGATGGCTGGGTGACATCAAAAGAGTATTGTAAGCATTCAGATAGACAAACGTGAAAACATCAAAATGAAAGGAGAAATTTTAAAATGCGCTGATTTCAAAGTTGCGAATTGCGATTAACTTTCATTTGGGAATTACAATGCTTGAAGAGGTCAAGTTATTATGGAGGGTTGCGGAAGACTTCTTTCAAGTGCCACTCATTTTATAACTTCAGAAAACAAATCAAATTAAAATTTCTTTGAATTTTCCAAGAAACACCATTAGTGTTCAGCTGTGACGGAAAACTCGCCATTATTGTTTAATCATAACAAATTTAAATCAATCATCTTAGTTATTTCTGCAATAAATTAGGGAGGAATAATTAATGCTGAAAGTTGGAAAATGAAGACAATTCGTTAGAGATGCTGTTTCAAATAGAACGAAAGATTTAAGAGGAAATTTAAGGATTATTCAATCAATACGATCAACCTGTGCTACATAGTCAGGAAATTGCTGGGAGAAAGGAAGTGACATCTGCAGATACTTTCTAAGAAATGCCGCACTAATAAAAAGTGAAATAAAATGCAGAATATTTTTTAAAAAGACCAGAAAAAGCTGATGATGTGCGATTTTCCGGAAGACATTGTTGGCGGTTCAATATGGATGCCAACAGTAAGAGGCGCTTTCTCTATGGAATAGAAAAAAACTTTTGAAATGTATGGGATAGAAAAAAACTTTTGAAATGTCCTCGAACTGTGTCTCAGTCTTGTTGAAGAACACCAAGTGCTCTTGAAATGTTTTGTGTGTAATGGTTCACAAACTATCCAACTTTGTGCTTAACTAATAATTTATTCCACTTTTTATGGAATGCTTAATTAACTATTTTTTAATCTTTATGACATTTATTTGTTGGTTAAACTTCTTACCTAAGCACAGGTTGGAATGCTTAGTGTTCCAGACAGGTTCATAGCCAATTAACTATTTTTTAATCGAGTATATTGAGTTAAAGTTTCAGTGATTCACGATGTGCCAGTGATTACACACCAAGCATGTCAGTTTCTTTTTGAGGCAATTAGTAGAATGCATTGCCAGGCGAGAAAGATTGTTCAGAAGGATAGCTAACTGGTTGTTAGAGATCTACAACGCTGATACGTGAGCGCAGAAGGGTGTCAACCAGCATTGTACCATTTCATTATCGATGCTGATGACCTTGTGACACTACTAGTATTAGTGGTAGTATTAGTGAACAAATTAGTCACTTAGCACGGAAAATAAGCCAAATTCGGCGAAAATGTACCGGGTCTGCATGAGCAGTTGTAAGTTAAGCTGAGATTACATTTTCAGCTTGTTGGGATAGCATCGAAGAGCTATCACCAAGATACAAAGAGCACCTGTCGACATGAGATCAATCAACACAACGCC
>JABVXS010001301.1:0-16089 GCA_013365335.1 Madathamugadia hiepei | reverse complement strand
GCACTTTGGTGAGTATTGGTCCTCTGATGTGACATCCTCAACGTGAAATGGGCAACACCGTCCAGTCACACACCACTCAAACCTCTCCGCCACTGTAAGGCTCTCACCCTGGAAATGTTATAAAGGATGTATTTTCCAAAAGTTGAATTTTTAAATTTTAGCTTTGCAGAAATGGTTCTGGTTCATCGCTTTCATCTACAGCAGCGCAGTCGCAAAGATTTAATCCATCGGTAAAAATTAAATTTTCAATAATTCCGTTTTTTACAAAAGAATAAGTAAAGATTTGGGTTTTTCTCTTGCTAGGCAGTTTTATTTTAAGACCAAATTGTGCAAGCCATTGTTGGCTAACGGTATTTGATTTAAATAAGTATTCGTGATCTAACAGTTCTGCGAATATTTGTCCTTTTTCATTTTGAGATCGTCCAAATGTCTTCCAGCTTTTCATTCACTAAATTTGCATTAATAAATAAACATTTGTTAAACTTCTTTTCGTCCATGTTAGCCCTGCAATGTTTAGGACTTATGAATGTCAGTTCAATGTCTGTACAAATGCGATGCAAAATAACATTGAATTAGATCAAAGTTAAAAAAAATAAATGAATTCATCATAAGGCTTATTGAATGAGCTGAGTGATAGGGTACTAAAGGAGGTATAGGCATGGAACACCTGCTGAATGCTAAGGTGCAGCTAGAATATGTTCTTTACCTGGATATATTAATATTTTTTCAGCAAAAATATGGAATTTTATGTTTTGTGAAGGCTTCGCGTGCTCTTTCCTATTTTTTTTTGCTTGATTTCGTCCTTCCATCTTTGTTTACTTTGGGCGATAGACGTTAAGATGTAAGGAAGGAAGGGTCATGTCAGCTGAATTAACAAACTTGATGCTAAAGATATTTCGTTTCTTAGTTTATTTTACATCATCTTCTTCCTCATTTTGCTGCTGTTAAAACAGGTTTTTCATATTTGTGAAGGAGCAGCATGTCTAGTAGCTCACTAATGTCATCGTTGCTTTTGAATAATAACACCTTTGAGGTATTAAATTGCAATAATTAGTCACTTATGCTTTCAGTGAATTTTTGTTTGTTCAAAATTTCTGTTTTTTCCGAAATGCATCTCTTCTTCTTCTTAGCGTTTGTCCCACGTAGTTGTAGATAGGTAGAGCGTCGTCTGCACACGTCACAATTCTATGCTTCGTCCATAAGTCAGAAACCCTTGCTCATCATTCATCATGATTCGCATATATCAGGTGTTTTCCATGCATATCATCGTTGGAGTACGCCCTAGTATTCATGCGATTGCGACTAGATCGCAAAAAAAAATGAAAATAAAAAATTCATCTCTAATTACGAAATTTAGGAGTTCCTTCAATGACCACATTTTAATGGATATATAAAGTAAACAAGTTCTAGCGTGTAATGGTTTGTCAGGAGGATTATATTGAAAAATGTAGAAATCAGGAGGATTATATTGAGTATATAGCAGACAGAAAAAATATTAAACCTTTTAATAGAATGCAATATTTGAGGTAAAGATGTAGAAATCAGGAGGATTATATTGAGTATATAGCAGACAGTAAGAAAGCTTTATCAGGTTATTAAACCTTTTAATAGAATGCAATATTTGAGGTACCGTCAAACAACTCTATTAGAAGGTAAACATTCTAACTTTGTTGTCACATACCTGCGAGTAACAAGAGTTATCTGTTGTCGTGTTTTTGGCTTAATGTTTAACTGTTCATACATGCATATATATATATATATATATATATGAACTTTGGTTTCATTGTTTTCATATATTTTAATTTTTAGAGGTCGGTACTTCGAGAGCAAAGTGCATCGTTGCAGGAAATGAGATTACGTACGCTCGAATCACAGGTGACAACTGACTTATAATCTTTCATATTTGTTCTTTATAACAATAAATCAAAGATAATGTTAATATTCACTGTAATCTCCAAATTTTTTTTAGTATCTAAAATTTTGAAAATTTTTCAATTTAAAATAAAAAAGTGTAATCAAAGCGTTTAACATGACATGTTAATGGAATAGAAAAGAGCCTCACCTGTTTCCAACTCATCCATCTTTAAGCGTTATGGATCACCGCTAGAGACCAATGCTTCATGTTCAGAGTTTCCTTTAAACTTAAGTTTCCATGGATTCGAACTATGGCTTAGAAAATTTTTAAATGCTCGAGGGCATCAAAATTTGTTAACTTTTCTTATTCTAGTTCCTCTTATTTAATTAACTGTAATGCAACTTAATGTTTAAATTGAATTCAAAGCATCTCTTTTTGTTGTCCAAGTAAATTTTGCACGTATAAGTTCAATTCATTCATCATCAGTCTTAATTGTCTTTTATTAATTTTGAAATTCGTTTTTTTTTCAATTTTGGAGAGGGTTAGTTTGTGAATAATTTTGTTTATTATGATTCAGTTTGACAAATGGTTGAGTGGAATTTTTTAAATTGAGAAATGATATTACGATTCGGGAAATAGTCGTTTACTACATGACAAATACATCTTCAGTTGGCCTAAATTTTTCTTCATTTATTTCAAAATTGAATGGAACAATGTTGATTCGTCAATAACAACATCAGAAGTAATAATAAAGTTTTGGTATGAGACAGCTACGAATAGGAATGCAATAAGCGGCGAAAATGTTCTGCGCCCAGAATTTTGCTTTTAATGTTTTTCGTTCCTCACAACGTATTTCTCCATTTATCCTTCCGTTTACGAGTGCAAATCGGTTTCACGAAATAGGGTCATTGCCAGTGTTCCGAAAACACGCTCCAATACCGAGATCTTCATTTTCTTTTGCTAGTCGATGCCATTACTTATCTAAGTCTACCTTTGTGCTGCTTCACTCGAAGGCTCTCGAATAGATGATATATGATAAACTGATAGCATTATCTTCAGTGTTCTGAGAAACTCTATTCCATTACATTTTCCATGTAATTAGATTTCATTCTTCAATTGTAAATTCTTCATTTGTAAGTCTTAAATGCATTTTGTAGGCCTGACACATGAATTAAATTAATCATAAATGTAGTGTTTTGGTTAAACAGTAAAACAAATTAAATTGCAAATTTGAATCAGGTAGAGAATCTCCGTGATCAGCTACAAGATACTACATCAAGACTTGGAGAAACAAGGGATGAAAACGAACGTTTACGATGTCTTTTTTTGAGTAACGATGTAAGTTCCAAAAATTTGAATATATCTTCCAAGAACAATGGTTTTTGATGTTTTTGAAAGATATGAGATAACGTCGATTTTATGACTTTAAATGTTGAAAAAAAGGAAGAGATTCTGTGTCCTCAAAATATCTTTTTCCCACTTACAGGCGCAAGGTCTTTCGCAATTACGACGCAGCCTTACGGCTGCTGAAGAAGACATAATCCGGAAACGCGAAGAAATGGATACGCTACAGAAGCAGCTTGCCACATCTACCCGAGAAAATGATCAACAATATGAAATCAGGTGAAAATTTATTACTGTCGCAATAAATCAGCAAGATCCAACAATAGAAGAATCACTAAGTTTTTCGCAAATGGTAGGATTAAAGTCTCAAATGCCCTTTTATAAAACTAGATTAGACTATACTTAGCTAGTAGACATCATAGTATCCGAAATGTGCACTCTTTGTTTTATGTTAAATGTGATAAAACAGCATTGGTACGGTCATGTTATTGGACTGTATTTTCCAGGTATAAGCAAATCGTTGAGCGATTTACAAATCTGCTCAAAGTACAAGTTGGTGCTTTGTCACGTTTTGTACATTCCCAAGTTGGCAGTATAGAATGCGCCGAACTTCGACAATGCGTTGATCAACTAATTCGACGAGTGGCTAGCTTAGATGAAGTTACTGAAATGGATAATAAAATGAATCTCATCGAAAAAACATTGAATAATGTCTCCGAAGCTTATGAACAGGTTTAAAGTTTGAGCTTTCATCCATTACTATGTCAGAAACAAAGTAATGGCGTCCAGACGTAAGCACTTAATCTGTACTAAGAACTATGATTTGTATCTATTTAAATCATTTGTAAAGATAGCAAGGTATGCAAAATATAGCAGGTTGTAAGTTTTTGCTCGATGAAATAAGTTTGTTAAATAGTTGCCTCAAATCATTTGGCGCTAAATTGATCAGTGTATTTTCTTTGTACCGAAAGTTTTTTATTTCTAGGTAAGTAAAGCGCTGGTAAAGACAGAACGCGAGACAAAAGATACGGAAGCACATTCGGTAAAATTATCAATTCTTCCATTGTTCTTTCAATTCTACTTTTCATACCCATTTCTGGATCCTGAAGCACGGAAGTTCATTAAATTTCCAGGGACAACGGTCATCAAAAGAGATTGCCGATGAGGTGCAAGATTTGGAAAATGAGCTGGAGGAACTTCAGGTACATTCTCCTTATTTATTTTTGAGTTTCAGATTACCTATGCCAAACACTATGCAATCTATTCTTTCCTTTATGCATGCAATATATGTTCGTTTTCCGTTGGACAGCATATTTCCGTTTCATAAATAGTACTACCATTGCTTGAGTATCTCGTGCCTCTTTCCTTTATGTAAGTTTGAGTTTCAGGCTTCCCATGCCGAAGAAATGGAAAGTATACAGTCTAACTATGAATATCAATTAAAATTACTTCGGGAACGTCTGGAACATGAAGAACATCGAAGGAAAAAAGCCCAGGAAGAATTGCAGACATTGAATGTAAGGGTTGGAAATTTTTTTTCAAAATTTTGGAGAAAGGTGTAGAATTTGAGAGGAAAAAAAGAAAGAAAAGTCAGGGAAGGAACTAATTATAAAATGATCGATCGCAGTACTTCTAGACAGAATTTTCCAGTCCTTAAATGATCATTCGTTAACCGCACTCAAGAAAACTCATGAGGAGATGTTGGCGAAACAAAAACTACAATGCGAGGAGCAGATTGCAGCGCTGCATAAAGAACATGCAGCGGAATTGCAGGAAGAAAAGGAAGCTACTAGGTTTCTCTTTCTTTTTTTTTTCATTTCACAGACAGTTACTTCTTCATTGTGTCTAAGATCTTACTCAAGAAGTTTACAAAAAAAACGAGTTAATTAAAATTTACACCATACACTGTAAAACGAAAAAAAAAGATTTTAAAAATTGAAGGAAATTAAATTTGACGAGTCTTCATTTTGCAGTTCGTAATTTCTTTCAATTCTTGGCTATGTCGGAATGGTTGTTTGCCTTGGTTCACGTATGTATCAAGTTAGTATATAACGTTGAAACTTTTGTGAAATTGCAGAATGGCTCTGGATGCAGTACAACGAGCTCATGATGCTGAACTAAGAAATATTAATGAAAAAGTTCGCAGTATTAGTGGTAGCAGTGTAACCAATGTGGCCCAAACAAACGTTTTTGGCGAATCAAGGACCGATGTTCAGTCTGCAAGGCACTGGTGAATTCGTTCAATTTCCATGAAAACTGTTTAATTATTTTTAGAAAAAAAATGAAACAAAATATACATTTGTATTTGTATTTTTTTTTTTGTTTGAGCTATTTGTTTGTTGTAGCAACATGTTGGAGCAAATGAGTGCTGAATTGACTCAATTATCGGCGTTGTATTCGGCAAAGTGTCTCGAAAATTCTCAACTAGATGAGAAGATGTCTTTATTGCTAGCCGATAAGGAAAACCAATCATCGTTGAAGTATCTCAAACATTGCGCTATTTTATCTTTTGTTTGTCACTTATTTCTCATTAAATCTATCCGACTGTACACAGCATTTCAAGCTAAATTTACCAGATATATTTAAATTTTTTTTACATTTCTCTATTTAAACTTATGAAATAAAATGTTCGGAAAAACATTTTTTATCTACCTGTTGTATGTACTTTTGTTTACTTTCAGTGATGCTGAAGCCCAAAATCGACGCCTGCATCGAGAATTACGGCGAAAAGACACCATAATCCAAGAGCTAAGGCAGACAGTAGCATTTCTCGAGCGTCGAACTGTTGAATTAGTTGGTGATGAATTGCCATTGAAATCCGGTACGCTGGTATATATATATATATATATATGTCATATTTAAATTTCATGCTCTGTTATGAACTGAGGATGGTTTTGAAACTCATTGTAGTTTTATCGTCCGACAAATAGGGTTATGATGACCTATTTTACCTGAGTTCTTGCACTTTGGTTGTGGATATGTGATATGCTATTGTTGATGCAGATAGCATGTATCAGTGAGTTACTGAAAATCACACTTATTTACTTACATACCTTTCAAGGCTTTTTTGGCTATAAGTGCTAGGGTCCTTTGGCATTGTTATTATCCTTTGCTTTTTGGTAATTTAAAACATCGACGTATTTCCTGGAACTATTTTGATTACTCCATTTCCGAAAATTCTACTCAAAAATTCAAGTTGTTTACAGAATCAGAAAGACGACAGAATCGGTAAGCTTTCGTACGCGTGAAAAGTTTGAAATTAGCTTGGCGTTTTGGGTGGATTTGGTTGTTCTAGTGGCAAGTTTAAGATCACCAAGAAATTATGTCATCCTCTGAAATCGTATCCACATTTTGGAAAATTTCTAGGATATTTCTCCATTTCAAAAAAATTGGAACTCCTCTCTTCATGGTGATCGTAGACAGTAACAAATAAGTATTGTTTTTTCAACTGTTTGATGCATGCTTGCTCTTTCCGGATTTTGCTTAATAAAGCATGCTCTCTGATCCATATTATCAACTATTACTCTTTCCTGCATATCTCTTTTATCCCTTTATTTCAGCAATATCTTTATCCTTATCAGTATTTATTACATTATTACTTTAATAACAGATGGAATATAACCAGTGGAATTCAGATTAATGAAGAACTTCTTGCTTTCAGTATTTTCATCTATTACTAAAAGCTATTTGTAAAGATGCAACTAGTGCTGTCGTTTTGTGTCGAATTTTCCATTTTATCTATTTCGACCGTATCACCTCTTCATTCTGCGGTTTCAGAGGAGCACGCAGACGACGTACCGCTGTTGTCGGAGGAATCGACGCTACACCAAATTATTCAAATCCATCCACCAACTCTACATCAGCAGCAGATAGTCCTCAGCTTCCCATCCAACAACAGCAACAGCATAGCGGCACAACCAACAGCTGCGATTTCATCGATCTGCAATGTGCCAAAAGATCAGGGAGTGAAATTTCGAAAAAATCGACAAGCAAAAATGACTTCAAGACGTAATGGTGGGTGAAATAAAGCTAAAATGAAAAAAACCTGAACTTCTAATATCCATTTCATTTACCGTCAACGAAGGCTTACTTTGCCGTTAGGTTTGTTGTTCAGCCTGCCAGTTAACGGTTTCTCGCTACCACTGCAAACAGATTAATTGTTAACGCAAATGTCTAACGGAATTTCAGATTCTCGATTCCACAGTAATCCAGCGATACCAGTGAGTGAGATGACAATCAATTATTCGCCTAGTGAGTTACGACGTTCGATGATTGTTCCAGTTAGTGAACGTCGCAAATTCTTTGAAACGATTGCCGAATACAGTCACCCGTTCTAAATAATGTATGGTGTTTCATAACACTGAAATGGATGCTCTTTACTTATGGACAAGAGATACAAACTGTCATCTGTTGCAATCTTTAAAGAAATTTCTGTTTTTGAATCCTAGTCACTTTCTCTGAATAATAACAGCTTCAGGTAATGGATATATATGGCAAGAAATGACGAGATATATAATAAAATTATCTAAGATACATAATAAACCCTATAAATGTTTTCTTATTCGTTTCGAAAAGTATTTCAGCATCAATCTTTCATTTTAAGATCTTCTATACCAGGTCTCATAGACTTTCATGCAAACCCACCAGGTTCCCACTCTTTTTCTTCATTATTTTCAAATTATTTATTATGATTTGTTAAGCTTTTATTGAAAAGAAATCATGAAAACTGTTTAACAAAGCAATTTTTTGTGTGCACATATTAGTAATAGTCATGCACATTTTCTTTTACCAACTGGTTGTTTATGTTCTGCTTTTATATTTGTGATAGATTTGCTCATCCAGTGGCTCAAAATTGAGCTTTCCAATGGTTGAAATTCCGAAATGAATTGAACTACGCTCAAATACTTGCATGTTTCCTGGCCGTCCATTTCTTTATAGTTCTCTTCTTTATAGTTCTCTCTCTGTGGCTTGCTAGGTAGCAAGAGATTGCAAGTTCCAACGTCGACAGGATAGAAATTGTTGTTAAAATAATGCAACACACAAATGTTTCGTCCAGTAACTTTCTCTGTTCAATGAGTAATGAAAATTTTAAAATTTAATCCCTGAGAAACTGCAATTTCTCATTTTATATTACCGAAAATTTTGAAACTTTACTTGAATTCCTGACTGTGATCCACAGAATGTAAGCTGTATTCATGTTTTCACAGTCCCAAAACCAAAATTCATCATTGAAATTATATTACTGGGCATGCTTTATAGCTTTAAACATGTCAATGCCATTCTTCTCACGCGGAAAATGTTACGATTCGCTTGATGTCTGTATATCCCTGTATAATAAATGAAATTCCTTTTTAACTTTCGTTACAGATTTAAATATTTTAAATGCCACGTGAATCAGTTTTGTATATATATATATATATATATACATTTGCTTGAGAGTGCGTTAAAATTTCTGTATTAAATTACATGAGGCATCATGAACACTAAAATTACAAACGAAACCAACATCGGTTAAGCAACCAGGAATCACCAGATATCGAAATAACTCAATCAATATAAAAACCCCCAAACACCGAAACGAATAATTCGACACAAAAATTGTAAATGAAACATAATCACAGAAACTAGGATAATTAAACATAATCACAACTATATAAAATATTACAAGGTGTACTTACATCTTATTTTTACACCCAAAATAAAGACTAGGCTTCGCGGAATTTCAATGCTGTGTCGGCTACGCTTCCCCTCGTTCATTCAACAAATATCAATGGTATAAGCGTTGGTATCAAACCATTTCAAATCTAACCCATTACTTCGGCAAATGATTTTGAAATCCCAAAATATGGACATCAGGTGATACAAGAGTGAAAGTAGCCTATTAAATAAGGCATGAACGACGTGATGACAAATAGCTAATACTGCAAAACTATTTTCAAAAAACATCTTTCACTTCTTCATCTCTTTCATGTGATTCAACGCTGAACCAGCTTTAAACCATTCGATTTGAGCAGCATTAAAACTATGAGACAGCCAGATCACTTCTTCATCCCCACCAGCGTGTTTCAGCAAGCATTTTAATGGCTAAAAATAACCAAATGTTGAAGATTTTGAATTTTGTGGAATCAGCAGTGTACATTGATCATTATTTAGCTGTCATGAAGATAAAATCCACGCTTCAGCAATGAAGCTAATACTTTAGAAGCAAAAGAAGACAAAGGATGAAGAATTTATAATTGAACACAAAAACCTTGTCCGGCGCGAAATCTTTCAAACCAACGATCGATATCTTATCGCCCGGCTTAACTTTATCGTAATCATTTGCATCAGAAAACGTCAGTGGAAGCATTCCCTGTTTTTTCAAATTTGTTTCTGAAAAAACCCCACAATATGAAAAACTCAATCAGATTCAACTTTAGCTAACAAAAATTAGTTCAACCCATGTATCTTTTTTCCGTCATTTTTCAATGTTAAATCAGATAAAAATTCAATTTCGGAAACTTGAAGTAGCAAAACAACGGATTTAAAGAATGGAGTTCGAAGAGACCACCATATCTCGATGTATTATGTAACGAAAAGGTTATGGCAAACTTTTCATTTAAAGGAAATTAGCTGAATGTTTCCTTTACAAAATTAATTTGAGACTGAAATAAACTGTAAAATACCATGAATTCGAGCAAAACTTTTTACGATGATCGCTTGTCCACCAAGATGCCGAGGTTCCAAAGCTGCATGTTCACGTGACGAACCTTCACCATAGTTCTCGTCACCCACCGCAACCCAAGCTACCCCTTCCGACTTGTAGTGACGTGCCGTTTGAGCTACTGTATCATATTTGGCTGTCAAATGATTCCAAACCTACAATAATTAGACATCACTGCTCAAAATCCATTAAAATCCAAAATATTTGAATTCAAATGTTATTTGCTTACCTTGTTCATCTCACCATTCTCTGCATTGACGGCAGTCAAGAATAGATTATTTGAAATATTATCCAGATGACCACGAAATTTCAGCCAAGGTCCAGCAGCACTAATATGATCCGTTGTACATTTTCCTTTTACCTGGAGTGTAAAGAGGTAGAAACAAATTGAATAAATAAAAATTTATTGAACTTTACTGACCAATGCCACGTAAAACCTGAATTTTTATCTGCTTATTAAATGAAACATCAATTACTTAAGCAAGCTTAAAGTGAAATGATACCGGTTTCGGTCATTTATTAACTTACTTTAATTAATATTAACATATTTTCGAAATCTCTCCCATTCCAAGGACTAAATGGTTTCAGAAGTTGTAAACGCTCACTATTTTCATTGATTACAATAGTACCATGTCCTGATGGAACCTGATAATAGTTCACACCTGGATCATAACCTTTTGGTGGCTCACTATGACCGCTTGGTGGTTGCAACTTGAATTTGCTACCTGAAAACTATCAACTGCTCTAAAAAGGAAGTCGTGTATGCCAAATTTCAAGACTCCTCGTACGTAGATTTGTGAACACTGAAAATATAGAAAACCGATCATGCGTAGCTTAGGAGATCTTATACACAAACCTTTGGAAATATCACTGTGATTTTCTGCAGAAACTTATTAAGAACTGAACACAAATAAGATTTTGCTGCAGAAATTTCGAACGTATAAGTGAATTTTGCATGGTACTAATTATTATGTCTCCAAAAAACAAAACCATAAAATAAAAAATCTCAACAAATGACGCAAAAGCAATATAACAAAGTTACCGCCTGGAGTTTCGAGCTCATCAGTTCGTGGATCAAAATCAAGACTCCCTGCTATGGTCAGGGCTGTAACCAGTTCAGGTGAAGTAACAAACCCGTGAGTGGCTGGATTTGCATCATTCCGACCAGTGAAGTTACGATTATATGAAGTTACAATTGTGTTTTTCTCGCCCTAAAACAAAAATAAAACATGAAACGAACATTAACCTTCATTGCTACTAACAATTTTCACAGAAGTAATACGCTAGATAAGGACCTGCCCTCTTTTATTTTGCAGTTTTGTTTCAGAAGTTAATGATGAAACTTTGAAAAAAAGTGCATAAGAAATTTTGAGGAAAAAAATGCAAAAGTATAAAAGAAATTTACTTTTTTAACATCTTTCCTATCCCACTGACCGATACAAGGGCCGCAAGCATTGGCAAGAACTATGCCACCAAAACTTTCAAAAATTTCCGTCAAGCCATCTCTTTCCATTGTTGCTCGAATCTGTTCGCTTCCAGGCGTTATCGTGAATTTCGTTTTTGCCTTTAGTCCTTTATCAAGAGCCTACGAAAATTTTTCCCGGGATTTTAATTCGCTAATAAAATTATCAAATATCACTGATGAAAAAGAATCACTGGTTGTAACCGTTAACTAAATTAAAATTTCCACGAATAAACATTTTAATTCAAAATGCAACAAGCTAACATCAATTTTACTTTAAAATTTCATTTCTGAAACTCATATAAGATATCACTGAAAAAACATTAGGTAAAAACTTTAACTTTGTCGCAAATACCACCAGAAAAGAACGGTTCATCAGACTTAAACAAAGACAAAATTATTATTATCAAATAAGAAAATAACCAAACAAGAAAATGACTCATTTTCGAATGAAGGCTTGTTTACCTGTTTCGCAATGCTTGCAGCACGTGTCATATCTTCATAGGAACTATTCGTGCAGGAACCAATGAGACCAACTTTAATTTCTAATGGCCAACCGTTTGCACGTGCATTTTTTCCAAGGACATCAACTGGATGTGCCAAATCCGGAGTAAATGGTCCATTAACATGCGGAGCCAGTGTACTCAGATTTATTTCAATCAGCTATATATATGCATGTATATAACCAAACAGCTGTTTTTTTTTGTTTAACTAAGGCTACAGCTAAAAGTATTTTTACTTCATTTCCCATTCCAGAAATCACGTAAAAAGCACAATGAACAGAAACTTGATAGTTTGTCTGTATGATGAGTCATTTTCTTTAATCGTTGGTTTTTCCAACAGATCTGAGGGGTCTTAAAGCTCTATATCACTTATCTGATGAAGTTCACAGCAGAGAAAAAATCAACTCTTAAACGTCACCTCAGCAAATGCCAACATTAACCAATATCGAACCTTATCATACTCGCAGCCTTCATCTGGTGTCAGTATTTCCTTATACTTCACTGCTTCTTCTGCAATAGCTTCTCGTTTTGTCGCCTTCAAATAATGCACCATATTTTCATTAAAGGGAAACACCGACGTCGTTGCACCAATCTCTGCACCCATATTACAAATTGTACTCATACCAGTTGCTGATATTGAATCGACTCCAGAACCTAAAGTCATTCACCTTCTTTCACTTAAATTTGAAATCGGATTAAAACTAGACAACCAAATTTTTATCAACTAAAATCAGCTAAATTAAAAGCATACAGGGCTTAGCATAGGATCAAAAAAACTGGAGAGAGTTATCACAATGCCGAAATGTGAAATACCGAGACCACTGATTCTATTGTTTATATTGACAAAAATTGTACCGAAATACTCCACAATGCAACCTGTGCCGCCTTTTACGGTAAGTATATCTGCTACCTTCAAAATAACATCTTTACTGGACGTCCAACCTGAGAGCTCACCAGTTAATTTCACACCAATAACCTAAAAAATTCTTTCAAAGACGCTGGAGTTAAAAATTGATAAAGCCGCGGAGGGCATGATTTCTCAAATTCCAAGAAGCTTAAAAAGATTACTTGAGGACATTTCAGCTCCCACGGTATGCCAGCCATAACATCAACGGCATCAGCACCTCCAACACCAATGCATAAACCTCCCAAACCGCCTAAAAATTTATCTATCTACTTTAAAACATAACTTTAAAATTAACAACTTATCAGCGATTGATGTTCAAGCCTACATGCCTGACAAAGCTTAGATTCGCAAATAACATATTGGAAACGAATCCAAAATAAGCAATACTTTTCTTTTAAAAGAGAACGTCAAAACTTGAAAACGTAGAAAGATAATCATACCTCCCATTGGTGTGTGACTGTCCGTTCCTATCAGTAGGAGTCCAGGGAAAGCATAGTTTTCCAAAATTATCTGATGAATAATGCCACTCCCTGGTTTCCAGAAACCAACACCATATTTATTACTCGCAGAGGATAGGAAATCATACACCTGAAATGCAGCATACTACTGCAAGATAAAACAAATAAACCTTGGCATTTTTTTAAATAGAAAGTGATCATTTTTCACAAAACACAACATTTTAAGGTGAAAACATTCTGGAAAGAAGACCTCCTTATTGAGTTCAGTAGCTCGTTTTAAGTCAGCTTCTCCTCCTATCTGTGCCTGAATCAAATGGTCACAGTGGATGGTTGAAGGTACTGCGACCTGCGGAAGTCCTGAGGAGATAAACTGCAACATGGCCATCTGAAATAAAAAATAATGTAGTAATTAACTTTACTTCCATGCATCATTGAATAATACCACTTCGTCTCATCAGATATGAACAGAGAGTTTCGTTCTTCGGCAACTTTTGAGAAAAAAAAATGAGACCTGTGCAGTGGCATCTTGCATTGCTACTCGATCAGGTCGCAATCGCAAATAAGAAGAGCCTCGCTTAATTTCCTGCTTGTCAGGTTCATCCAAGTGTCCGTATAAAATCTTCTCAGACAATGTAAGTGGTTTTCCCAGCCTAAATTTAAGAAATATCCGAAAATGTCCACAGTTGCTTCACTGAATTATCAAGATATATACTTATTTATATGGCAAAACTCAAAGTACTGACCTTTGTTGTATGATACTGACATTTTTTTGCAGTTTCTCATACGGTAATAAAGGTTCTTCTTCGATATTATTCATCCGCACTCTTGCACCATGTCGTGAATATAAGTGTAGCAAACGTCTTCCATAATGATGCGCATTTGAGCAAGAAAATTCAAGCCCATGTAACATCATTTTCCAGCAAAACAAAGAAGCAATCCTTTTCGGAATGAAAGTCGAAGAATATGAAAAAGAAGTATGAAACATTTCACGAAGACAAAGGAAATAATTACAAAAGAAATTTGTCCAAATAAAATAAAACAGAATTTGGATTTGTAGTGATTACTTAACTTGTGATAACTAAATTAGTCCAGAAATTATGAGTGGTCGTCTAATTTTTATTATCTCTAAGTACTCCACGGATCTCGTCATAACTTCCTCTTTTCGTCCGACAACAACAGATCTGCTACCAAACCGAATCTCACCTTGTGACCACTAGTGTGAAACGCAGAACAGAGAACAAATCAATGAAACGAAAATATCAGCAATTCAGTCGATATCTTATATTCCTCGAAGACGCAAGAGGAATTAGACAACAGCTGTCGGGAAACACAGGTAACGTCCCGATATTCCTCCAACAACACCTCGACGTCGGCACAATGAAGACCGTTGTTTTTCTTGCTGTACCCTTCTTCTTCTTTCACTCCAGTCTTCGTCTATACCCCTCTCTCTCTTTTTCTTGATCCCTACCAGTGTGTCTTACTTCCATGCCAATGTTTGCCCCGTTCAGTTCAAAGGTTTTTTAATACTTCCGTTCTCAGCATTTCTGGAAAGCGCCAGATCGGCAATTCGAGACAGTGGTGAATTGGATGTTACTCATCACCTGTTTACCTTCCTCCCATAACTATATACAGTACATTAACCTTTCGCCTGAAACTGCTGTTTAAATGCAATACACGCGATATTTCGGTAGCATTACCATGTACAGAGCCTTATATAAGCAAAATCGACTCAGATTTCGACCTAAGAAGAACTGATTCCGTTGAACACTGAATAACCAAAAATTTTCAACCCACAGGAAGTGTCACCACCTACTCACCAGTACGGACATCCGTGTCACCACAATCGTAACATTTTTTACCGAAGAATGGTGTCGTAAGAAACGAAAATGCAATGGGTCAGTGATCTAATCGCGAGAGCCTTTCTTGACCATGAAATTCGAAATGCGAGCCGAAACCTTTGTACGCAAGTGCTAATTTAAGCCTTTGTAAACATTGTCAACCTCTGTTAGCTACAAAACTTGTAAATCTTTGATAACCACAGAGATTGTAAATCTTCGTTAATTGCAATTGCAATGCTTTGTTATTCACAAAATGCAATATGTTTTGTTAGTTACAAAGAATGTAATCTTTGTTTGGTAACTATCAGGGTAAACGGTGTAATGTGTTGGGGTAAAATTGTTCGGTATATGCCAAGCGATTATCCCCAAAGGACACCCTGGAATCGAGCGTCTCGACCCGATCTGACGTCTATTTAAATATTCTATCGCCATTTATCCTGCTTTGCTTCCTTCAAATTATTCCGTGCATTATCAATAAATTGTCTGGCAATGAAATATTAAATTCACGACAAGCAGAGTGTGCAAAGAAGAGGTTCGGCCATTTTCATCCTGAATTTATAGTACGGTGATGAGGCATGGAAAGGTGCTTGGTGGCAGGGTCATCCAACGGAAGTCTTTGATACGAAATATTGAGTCCTGGATGTCATTTCGAAACTCCAGGTGAATCAGGGAGTATTACGTTTTACCATAATTAAAGCAGGGAAAAGAAAAACCGGAGAAATGCTCGTCAGTGTCCATCCACCAAGTTACAGGATATTATTCCCTGTGTTTTTTTTTTCAGATTCCTTCACAGATATCATTCTGATTCAAAGATTTTATAACCACACGACTATGATATTAAAAATATGAAACTAATATTACTTAACGTAAATCAATCAACATATAAAAAGGAATAAAAGGAGAGAAAAAGGGCTACCGGCTGCCGCCGGCTGAGCGGTGGGAAGTTGCAGTGTGGGGATGAAATGTTGATTGGGATACTAAGAGGTTTGGGAAGGGCTGGGAGAGGCATACGTGGAAAA
>JABVXS010001300.1:0-16092 GCA_013365335.1 Madathamugadia hiepei | reverse complement strand
AACAACATGCATCCATGGAGCCGGATGTAAGAAGACAATGCTCCACAGAAGCGGACCCTGCAACCAAGCGGGACAAACGCTAAGGAAAAAAGAAAAAAAAAATGCTATTATTAGCTTCACTCTAAAGGGGCTAATAAAAATAGAACTGAAATTGAACAAAAAATGCAGCCATCCTTCCTTCAATTTCTTATTTGAACTAAAGAATCAACCGCGGTACTGCTTAAACCACTTGCTTCACAAATCCTTTACTTTGTTCATTAAAGCTTAAATTGTTGTGAAATAATTTTGCCAGTCCAAAATTTTCTATGAAACTTCCTCAGTCCAATCATTTTACACACTAAGAATGGTTGATCCTTCCAATTACAGTAATTCTATTTGTTACACAAATTGATGATTTGGAATTTGTCAATTTGATCTTAAACCTTGACATTTATGACAGTTTAAAAAGCGGCAAGACTGACATTTATGACAGTTTAAAAAGCGGCAAGGCTTTTCATGTTAGGAGTGACAAACATTCGAAACGTCACTGATCGGATCAGATCGATTCGGATCTGACCTAAGTGGGTTTATTCATTCTTATGTACACGTTTCGTCAACTTTATCACCAATTTGCCATTTTCAGTTCTGTACATTTTAGTCTCTAAATAGAAAGAAGCTTTGAATCAATCATTGCAATTGCAAAAGTGAAATTTTAATTAGAAAAAGTTTTTTGTAAGTGCTTTGTACTTAAATTATATTTTTCTTTGAAAATTATTGCAAAATTCTTATTTAATTTCCTAATTAAATTAATTGCTGAGTTCGAAAAATTTTGCAGTTTCAGTTCGATGGAAACATTCCGTGAAATGAATGTTACAAAATATCAGTTTGGAATATTTTCAGCACAAAGGATTTGATTGAATTTTAATTTTGGATTTTTAAATTTTACATCGAATTAGAAATTAAAGTTCAGAAATTTTAATGTTTGCTTCCGACTGCCCTAAAGTTTTTTCATGATTAATTTTGCGAATTAATTAATTTCTTTTGCAATTTTCAAAAATTTCAAGAAAATTTTTGAAACTAATTTGAAAAAGTACTTTGCTATATTTATTGAACTTCAGAAATTTTTTAAAATCTCATCAAGATCTCCGAAATTTCTGAAATTTTTTATCAAATTATTTTATTCTCCAAAATTAATTTTGAAACAATACCTACTCACACTGAAAGAAATCAGTGCCAACTATTTTTTATTCCTTCAAAAATTTTTTGATGTTCCGACCGACCAAACTGCCAGCGATCGGTGTCATCCACACCTAACTATTTGTCCTTGCGAAATTTTAATCGTTCAATCCTTCTCTCTTTCCTATTCGAAATTCAGTAAATTTTGTTCGTTCTCATAATTTAAAGTTGTCTTGTTTTTCTGGAAAAGATGAAAACATGGGCTTTTGAAATTTTGGATTTTTTAAATGATCTCTTTTGTGGTTCGAAAACACTGCGAAATATTTTTTAAATTAGGGAAGCAGAGGAATGTTTATTAATGGTTAAATTTAATTGAAATTTCAATTAATAGCGAGGAAATTTCTAAAAGAATATTTCCTGCAATTTGCAACAAAAAATTCAATTCAAATTTGATCATTGACCTATATGATCAATTGAATTACTATTTCGTAAAAAAAAAAGTTTGAATTTGGCCAATTTTTTAGACAAACTCACAGAAAAAAATTTTAAATAAAACTTTTTATAATTTTCTACATTTTGCGGAAAAAGAAATCCAATTCAAATTTGATCACTGAAAAATTTAATTCATGTGACTAAATTGAAAAGTTGGTATTGTCAGAAAATGCTGCACCGCTTTTGCTTTCAAATTAAAATTATAAAGTATTTTTAGAAAAGAATTGCTCCCTTCTGAATTGTAAAAATAATTTTTACCACCAATTTTTTCAAGTGAAGGAAATTCATTTTTAAATTTTAGATTTGTGATTTATGCTTAAATTTCCAGAACTGATTTTTTCAACATTTTTCGAAATTAAAATATAAATGGCAAAAATTCTAAAGAGTACAAAGAAATATATGTGAAATTATTTACGAATTGCGGTGGTCGATTCTATCCAACCTTAATTGATCACCAAGTGATTGGATGAACCAACCTCGTCAACCATTTTTGTCTCAGAATTCCTTTCTCTTCCTCCCTCTATGTTTCACAATATCATTCTCCCTGTCGCTAAAACATTGTGTGTAAGCAATTTGATAAAGACCTTTTGCTTTTCAGTAGTTTTGTAGAGCATTGATTCATTGGAAAGTTTAATTAGCAAATTTCAAGTAGATAAAGTCAATGTCACAAATATTTAGCAGCTGTAATACTTTGATCTGTCAAATTTGCAATTATCCAACTGCGATCCTTTAAAATTAGCTAGAACTTGCTCCTCAGAAAACGTTTTCTGCTTGCATCCTTCATTCATTCAAAATTCATTAGCTTGTTCCAATCATTTTGAACTCTTTCTTAAGCTCAAATAACACTACGTGTCTCTTCGCTTTAATATTTCGATTCATCAAATTCTTAATTAGCATTTAATCCCAAAATAACAAAATTTCGACTGAACAGAAATTAAGCATTGATAAAATGTCTGTAATATCCGTGACCTTTCTCTTAGAAGAGAGTATAGGTTATATCCGTGATAAATCGGTCGTCTGATCATCCACCTAGTGGAATTTCAAATTTCTGCCGACCTCTCGGAGATAATATTTTACGAGTTCACTCCAATGACCCTTCTGCTTCCGCTACGCGACACCTTTACGACTTAATGAACTCCCCCGTAGACTGTCGCCGAGGGACACTCAACCCATCTCTTCTCGTCTGTCGCCGTTGCTGTTTTAGTTATTATTGTTATTGTTGAGGTTGTTATTGTGCTCGTTGTTGTTTTCGTGCCCCTACTATTGCAGTTTTTCTCTGTGTTCAATTTAATGGACTGCTTTACTTATTGTATCAGCAATGATTGATTCTGTTACTTTTATTGCTACAGCTCTTGCAGTTCATTGCCAATGCACTGCCAGTAAATTAAGAGTAATCCATGGAAAGCACAACGAATTTGCAAATGCTCTGAACAACAACTGATCACTGGTGGCTGTTCATTGAAGTTATTGTCAAGCCCTTCGTTATCGCTGCTTTCTTGTTTCTGGAATTATTTCGCTGAAACGTTCATTTTTCGCAGACTTCCTTTAATTGAACTTGATCACTTGCTAGCAATGACAGTATCACTTTAGCAATGAAGCAATGAATCAGATAGTGATACTAATCTTGGTGACATCAATGATAACACTTGTGATAAGCGATGATGATAACAAGTTCTAACAGTTGTGATTGATGATAGTCGCAACAGTAATAGTGATATCGACATTAACAATCATAGTATTTCCAATGGGAGTAATACTGATGGTAGCAATATGATAAGGATAGTGATGATATTACCACTGGCAGTCATAATAATAATGCTAATACTAAAAGTCGATTACGCCAACAAAAATTTGCGAAAAAAATAACCCGAGAAGTGAGAAATCTTTTGGGGAATCTAAGTTCAGTCGCTGTCTTTGATTTGACCGAACAGATCATACAGTGAAATGGAAGTCAATTACCAGAGGTCAAGCACACCCACCCTCCCAGCCACCTTTCTTTTCTATTCCATAAATTTGTCTTTCACCGATCACTTCATTGTCGCAGTGTCCTTCGTTTCTCATTTCTCTAAACAACGAAGTGAAAATGCTATAATTATAGATTAGAATGATCGACTGATCGGAATGATCATGTGATCGATGACTTGTCGCGCCAACGCCATCCTTTGGGAATTGGTGTAAACACTTAACTGTTGTTCGAAGATAATTTATGCATTGCATGGCATGACGTACGTTTGTGGTCGAAGTGCTTTCAGTGCTTCCGTAATTCCCTTCCTTTATTTTAATTCACTTACAATTCATTTTTTTGATCTCACATTTTTGAGAGAAAATTGCGTAAGTAGCTGCGTTAAATTGTGTAAGTAGCTGTTTGGGAATCCTAATTTCTCTCATTTTTCTAGCCAATTGCAACAATCATTATTTTTCCATTCAAAATTTTTTGAAATATTTGAAAGCATTTAAAAAGTTACCAGCAAATGATTTTGCTGTTAATTGTTCATAAAATTATTTGATTCACTTTTGGTTGACTCCTTTACTTCAACCAAACCTAACCAAACTTAATTATTAAAATTAGAAGCAATGGCAGACTATTTCGTTAATTAATTAGAGTTTTGTTTGCAGATAGTTTTGTTCATTGGTTAGTTGGGAATGTGCGGGAGCAAATGACATTCACTGAGAGTGTAAGCTTGGCGCTTCTGTCTTATTCACCTATAAGTAATTTGTTATCAGTTCTCTTCTTACCTGTGAAAGAGAAAAGTTTTCGTGACAGAAAATCAAATGATTAATGCTTTCATTGCTTGAAATTAATTAATTAATTTTTACGGAGACCTGCGGATAATTTGTCTAGGATATAATTAATTGGTGAGTTTTTTAGAGGAACGGGCAACAATTTATTGGAATCTCGTAAATTTAGTTAAGTAATAATTTTTTTAATTTCGGTTAGTAGTAATTGGCATGTTTAAGGCCAGTTAATGACCAGTTAGTTTAAACTAAGAATAGGTCTGATGTTTGGATGATTAATAATTTCAAGTGAGGGAGCAAGTAAGCATTGAATGTAAGAAATTGTTAGAATTAAATTAATTCAGATAAGTATGAGTGAGTGATAATTAATAATTAATGTTATAAATAATTATTGACCCATTTTCGGTATCGATCAGTTCAGCTTGATCGATTTTAATCTAATATGCCTGTCCATTTGAATTTTTCCACGCATTCAAGGTCACAGGCATCGTAGGAGAAGAAAAAATCACAGGTGTTTCCTGAAATGATTGTTATTAATCGTACTACGAGGACCAACCTTGTGAAGTATTGAATCGCTGTGAAAACTTTTTCAAGCCACTGGAAAATAAAAAAGGACAGATTATCGATTCAATCAACTATATTCTGATCAAATCGAATTAAAGCAAAAATTATTGACATTTTTAAATTTTAATTATTTTTCGTAGAGGACGAATAGATTACTGATTGCATATTAAATTATCGAATAAATGTTAATTATTCTTCGATTGGTGATCATTCTGACAATTTATCGATTTGTAGTTAACATTTTTAACGTTTTGAAGTTTTTTCGAAGTTTGCATATTTAAACTTTTTTGAAATTATTCACAAAAGTTTGAATTAAAGGAGTTTTTCAAGTAATCAAAAACTTTTAGCAATTTCGGGAAATCCGAAAGACATACATTCTCCTTTCTTCTGCCAGCCTTCCCAATTAATTAAGTTTCTTTGAATATAATTAAATCGCTCATTTTGCATACTAACATTCATTTTACACCACAACGAAATTATGCGGTCTCTCGTCCCGTCAATCAATCATAATTAATTATCGTTATTGATTGATTGATTATAAGTTTTTTCAATAATGTGCATTATTTCTTGACCAGATTTTCGCTCTAATTTATGGCATAAAATTCTCTGCTTGAATTATAACGAAGAGAAATTAGCGGCATGGAACAAATATCAAACAACTCGCGGGATTCACGACTCCCTCGTTTCTTAAATGAAGGGTTTCGCAGTAAGAAATGACTTGGAAGTTGTTTTCAGCAAGAGGTACCTTCATTCACTGCTTTTTGCTTTCTATTTTCCACGGGACAAGTTTTAAAGATTTAAGTAAATTTCTGAATGAAATTGGAATTCATTTCTTACTCAAAAACCATACCAAATTAATTTTCAATTGAAAATTTATTTGGAAAAGGCGATTGTTGAAATTAATTAACAATTATGTCTGAATATCACTTTGAAAAGGAACTGAATGAAAAAATTTACCGAAATTCTTAATCTATCAGGCAATGACATTTTCTTTGAGATATGCAAATTTGAACTCAAAAACTTAAAATTTTGTTTCTAGAATTTCCCTCAATTCAAAGATGATTTCAAGCAATTATGTAACATCAGGTGGCAGAGTTAGTGAAATTTGCAAGTGTTTTTCTAACATGTGATAGGTACTGGAATGGAGAATATTCTGCGGCCTACTGCACCAGGTAGGCCACCTACCGATAGGGAAAGGGTGAACAAACTAACCTATGGTCCATCCCGAAAATTGCCGCACCGTGCTTTAACAGACTTTCAGTCAATCACTGCAATTTCATGCACCGCAAATTACTCAGGGCTGTCCGAGCAGGTGGAGTTGCTGTATGACACTGTATTGTAGTGCTTAATCAGTTTAATGTGAATGAAGGCAAGTTTAAGGTTTCGGAGTAGCAATTCAGGTTACTGTGCGATGAGCACTGTAGGAGTTCAGATAACTTCAGATATGTTCAACAGTGTGCACCTCACTTCATCCCTCTCAATACTCACTCCTTTGACCGGATATTCCGCAGGTGTACCTATATGTGCTGGAAGGAATAGAAAGGCACGTAGGAAAGGCCTTAAATTGGTGGTCGTTGACTTCCATTTGTTGACGTTGAAAATTTGTTCACTTTTTCACTTGCAACAATCTTTCTCTTCCGACCAATGCAAATGACCACCTGTGAATTCATTAAAATTCTTTTACATTTCATTCGTGTGAAAATATCCGGTCAATCAAGGTAGTTATCGCGACTGACAATGAACTGTTCTTGGCTTCCTTGGAAATTTTCAAAATCTCCGTCGTCAGAGGTCGGGAATCGATGATAGTATAGAAGGAGAAGGGTGGCGAGAGAGAAGGATGTGTGCGAGTCGCGTATTTCTCTCTGGCAACTCTCTCTCAATTGATGAGTGGAATTATTCTGGAGAGATGTAATGAGTACACCTGTAATTACACCTTGTAACATCGAATAACATCTAATCAGATTTGCTCCTCTTCACCAACAGGTAGACATTAATTATACGCTTTTGCGACAGCTGTTTTTGTATGCAACATTGACGATTTGTTGTGAGTTTGGAAAGGTCAAAGCTTTCTTTTTTCTTCATTTTTGAATTCGTCAAGTAGCATTACTACTATTTTAATTTCTTTCCACGGATTCTCTGACGGTTTTTCCTCTGTACGTTCAGGAAGGTCGAAACTTTTTTATTTGTTGTCAGTGTTTCCTGGACACAAAGCAAAAGTTATGCTGAAAGTTTGTGAAAAACTTTTTCAGACATTCCTCAATAAAATATCCTCGACATAAGAAATACTTCCAAAATTTTTCATCAAATTTTATTTGTGAAACGAATTGTCTTCATAATTCTCGATTGATTTCTTCCGATCCCGATCCTCCGATTTAAATTCGAGGAAGCCACCAAAGTTTCAACTTTATCTCCGGTAATAAGAGAGAATTTACCTTACATTATCGGAAGTGTTGAAGCGATCGCTCCACTCGTTAATTACTTTTCACATTGTCGCATGACCACTGTCCCTCTCCATATGGCATCATTTATGCATCTACACTTTTATGGAGTGTAAAATTTGAAATCTCAAAATTGATTTCGATAAAGTGAAGCAAAGGTCACCCAAAGTCAGATAAAGGATCATGCGGCAGTATATTGATCAGTAGTAGAATGACCCGATAGGTTATTCCATCACTCACAAACCTCATCAAGAATGGAAGGCTGCAATTATCAGTGAGATGAATTACCATTCTCGGTTATTTAAAAAGTAGTGAGGGTTATTGGCATTGCTGCAGTAATCATTTCCAGTCATCAAGTTTCGCCTGAATGCAATCTCTCTGATTCCTCCACCAATGAAATTTCTTCAATTCCTCATAATAGTTAAGCTATCCTGCAAAAAATTGTAGGAGTTGAATTAAGGAATTAAAAAAATTAATTCTACTAGCTAAGTTTCTAAATTCAATTTTAATTCAAGTTTGATTTTGCCAAACTTACGGCAGTATTATCCTAGGAGTATGTCCTAGCATTCTCGGTCTCCATTTAAAGACTGGATTTAAATTATGTTTAGTTTAGCTTAACTATGTATACTCTGCATATTCACCTGTTCAAAGCATTCCACACTTTCACATCCACCCTAATCTGTATTTGCCCTAATTGCTAATTGTTTTCACTTAAGAATGCTTGCTTGCAGTAGATTTTCACCAAGCTTTAAACCAAAATGTGCAACATTTTCTTGGAAATATTTATGTGCGAACTGAAATGCAGTAGAGAGATATAGAGCAGGTAGGATGAAGGGAGAACTGCGACTGCCACCTGGCTCATCAGGACACCTGCAAGTTCTCATCACACTCCAATCTAACCTCACTTGATGTTACTTGGGAGACTGTGCACTTCCCACCTCAAATTCTGGAATATTTTTACGAGTGAGGAAATTTCTACTTTGAATATAACAATTTCAGGGCAAATTTGAAGCAATAAGCTGAAAAAGTGTGTGGATAATTGGAAGATAATTAGTGCTAGCTTGTTCATGAACAGTTATGTCTGACCTTATGGAATATAATTAGACTTGTGTTGGAAAGGATAATTAGATGAGTGTCATGTTTGGTACACTCAACTGACCACAAGCTGACCATCACTGTTTGCATCCTTTGTCGGTTGGATGTTTTCCGGATTAGTTTACGGTTCATTGCTCATTTCTTCATGGCAATATGGATAGAGGAACCAGGCAAGACTTCAGCTTTTCAGTGGGTCATTATTTCCCATGCAGCTTATATGTGCTTCAACATCATTTGATCATACCCTTTCAGGAGTCGGAAATAACATATGACCTTTGAACTTTCATATGACGACCTCTTTTGCACTAATTGCATTGAAGTTTCCTTGTTCCTTTTCCTGCTGCAGTCCTTCGGAGCAAATTTTATACTATTTATTTGAGTTTAAGCATTTTTTAAAAAAAGCCACGAAAATTAATTTGGAGAGATCAAAGGATTTCAAGTTACTATTCTCGATTTCCCTTAGAATTATCATTAAACTTGAGAAGCAGCCTCATTACACCATCCGCATAAATTGTAAATTCCGTGATATTTTAATAGCAGAGTAATATTCTTAATTTTTTCAAACAGAATTTTCAAATTTTTTCAAAAATAGATAAAAAAAATTTGGTTCAGTGAACTTTTTAATAATAAAATCAGGATTTGAATTAAGTTGGAAGTTTAATCCAACGATTTAGTTTATTAGAAAACTTGGACAGGGCGATGGTAAACCTACATTCATACTCAATTTCTTTTGTTACTCATTTACTTGAATAATGACAATCTCAATCCATATTTTTCAAAAAACAATTCAAATTTGTGCTGCAATAATTCCGCAATTATGAGAAAAGAGAAGTGATATTGAAGTGCAGCTCACCTCCTCGCCTCCTTCATTTTCAAAGAACTTCACTTCTTTCTCTAATCACTCAATGCTTCAAATTTATTTTCTTCTGAAATAATTGACATCAAGTAAAAAATATCTGCATAGTTATGTGTATCAATAACTAATTTGTCTCGATCGTAAGCGGTCGGTTCCCAACGACAGACCTTTGCGACGACGGGTTGGTCGGGCAAATCTAGTCGCAGTGGCATGAATGCTAGGGCGTACTCCAACGATGACGTGCATGGACGAAGCACAGAACTGTGAAGTGTGGAGACCACGCTTCACAATAGCCACCCTACAACCACGTGGGACAAACGCTAAGAAGAAGAAGAAGTTATGTGTATCAATAAAAAACAGTCGAAATTCTATTAGAAATAATTCTTGTCGGTTAGTTTTTCAATTTTGCAGTTATTTTCAAGAAAACGGTGAATCATCATTACTGATTTTCAATTCGTAAGTACGACTTGTGAAGTAAAGCCTTGCTAACTGAAGGTTTCATGCTATTTCCAAATTACAACCTATGATTCTTTTCCGACAGATTTTGCTTTATCTCTTTCGTCCTTAGCTTCATTAATCATGCACAAAAGATTTTAGAACCGTTGCCTTTCCACTTCACCATTAATCAATGGTCTGAATAAGAATATCCGGGTGGTCCGGAAAGCAAGGATATATGCTGATTCGGGTTCAAATTAAATTTCCTTCTTGCCGACAAAAATTTAAACAACTTTTTTACGTTTACCTGGCAATACGGTTTTACTAGTACATTTGATCGTGTTACGGTGATTCTGTTTTTTCCAGTTTGAATCAACTGCCAAAACAATTTAGCAGGACAAAACAATGTGGCATATTGTAACCTTCTTGCAGAAATTTAAAATTTTAAAAAGTGACAAAATTTTTTCTTCTGATAGAAGTGAACAGCAAATATTGGCGATGGATCATTTTTATTTTTTATAGATTCTTTATTCGACAAAAAATTTCCTGCTTTTTTTCGGTGAAAAGGTCAAACTAGAATTATCGCCGAGGCCCACGGCTAAGTGATAGACTAAGGCCGAGACTTGGGTCACACAGACCTACGCAGGCGTCCCATAACGAATTTCAACTATCTCTAATCAGAAGAAATTCTTTTTGTTTCTTCTAAGCTTTTCGCAACTTCGCGCCATTTTTTTGAAAGAAATGGTTAAACTTTTGGAAATAATGCTTCGCAATGCAATATTTTTTGCATTGAATCGCAAAATTGAGCGAATTCACTAGCGATTTAAATGTTGACAAAGCATATTCATTGTGCCTTGTCGGTTTGAAGATTTCGGACAGATTTTTTTATGCCTTTCTTGATCTTTAAGTTGTTCATTTCAAACTGAATTGAAAAGATCTGAAGTACCATCCTCCTGCAGTATTCGCACTCTTTCCTCATCTACTTCACCTAGGATCCTCACTGCAAGTCCAGGTCCAGGAAACGGATGTTGCAATATTCCCTCGTCTGATAGACCAATTTCTTTTCCAAGCAGCCTAACTATGGATTAGAAAGAGAGTGGAGAGAGAAATAGGTGAACTGCAGTATTTGAGCACTGAAGAAGCATTCGAGGTAAGTTGTACATAATCATTGCTACTGGTACCACAATAATTTTCATCTTCAAAATTTGACGGCATTTCAGGATAAATTTGAGAAATGCTTTGTAAGCATAAAACCATTAACGCAGCTGCATTTCGAAATTGTATTTATTCAGGGCATTTTGGTGGAATTCGAATTTAGGCGAGGATTAGCTTGGGTCTAGAACAGGCCTACTTGCCAAGTAAAACTATCGTTGATTGAATTTAACAAATCTTTTCAATTCGATTTGCTCTCCACATACTTCTCTGATCGATTCAATTTAAAACTTTGTTGCTTATCTAACTTCCTGTCCGAAACGGTTCCTTGGGCTTTTCCTACTACTACTGATGCTACTGATGCTGCTGCTGCTGCTGCTGCTGCTACTACTAAAATGCACCGACTGCTGCTACTGCTACTATCCATTGTCCCAATGACAAGTTGTTGAGGTCCTTGGACCATTATTAACAATGCTTTTCCTCTTGCCAGGAATGAACTAGCAAATACATTCACACAGACACACACACACGCACACACACGCACACACACGCACACACACGCACACACACGCACACACACACACACACACATACACACAGAGGAAGCTTAATGTGTCCAGAAATTAGGGTGCCACTTTGTCATCGACGGCAGCATCATCGGTTGCCTTCTACTAACTTTTCGGTTTCGTATTGAATTAAACGATTGGCAAGTTTATATTTTTCGGAGGAAACTCGAAAAAATTTCCATTTTTTGAATTTCATGGAATAAAATTCAACAGTTAATCTAAATTGCTTTGGAATGGAAGGAAAAAGACGAAAGCGCAAATTTCTAACAATTCTTGGCATTCATTTTGCGCCTATTGCCAAATAGAAATAAGAATTTTGCGCCTTAATTTAAAAAAAAAGTTTTCTTGGGAGTAAATTATACTTCTAGGTAAACAGCGAAGATTTGTAAACAAGTTCAGCCAATGTTGAAGTGCAAGAACAATAACATTTGCTGAAATTGAAGCTTTTTGCATAAATGAAATAAATACCTTGTGTTTTCACATGTTTTCCTTAAAATTTCTATTCACTATCAAAAAAAAGTTTGTTCAGGGATTTTATTCAATTTTAAGGATAATTTTCGGGTAAAATTTAAGGGAAATTGACAATCTTTGAAAATTGATATTCTTTTTCTCAAATCCCGTACCCATGCGCTTTTATATTTCCGTCCAAAATTTTATTTACTGTGAAATAAGCATGTGATCATGGGTACACAATTGGAAAATTAAAAAGTTGAAGTGAAAACAAAATTTCTTGGCAATAATTATAGTTGTGGTTGCTGAGCGCATTTCACTCTACAGCGCCGTACCATGCATGTCATATTTTGTGCTCTGCCCATCATTCGCGATTCATTTTACAAATTTCATTTTACTTATCAATGTTTCCATAAATTGTGAAGTGAACCTCACCGCAGACAAGCGCTTACTGATCAGCCACAATGAAATAAGCTGGAAAGAAAGCAAAATTTCTTTTGAAGTAGCCACACATGCCATTGATTGTTCTGAACAGCCTGCTGTGCCACTTATATTTATTGCAGTCCATTTTTGAAAAGTTTTTTGTAATCAAATTAAACCTTCAATTCATGCATTTTGGATAATTAAAATTGATAGGAAAATATATTTTTGAAATTGAAGTTCCTGTTCGGTTTAATCACTTAAATTCCTTATTTCGGCAAATATTTACTTTGATGAATTTGAGGTAGTTTTAGTGTTTCTGAGAATACGTTAAAGTTTTTTTATTCTATGCATTTTATTTTACCTTGCATTTCAATTTTATTAATTGCCGTTCATCTTTTTTTGCATTTTACTGGCTTAGTTCTGGACTACATTGTCACGCTGATCATGAGACTACATTGTCACGCTGATCATGAGACTACATTGCCACGCTGATCATGAGACTATATTGTCACGCTGAACATGAGACTACATTGCCACGCTGATCATGAGACTATTTTGTCACGCTGATCATGAGACTACATTGCCACGCTGATCATGAGACTATTTTGTCACGCTGATCATGAGACTACATTGTCCCGCTGATCATGAGACTACATTGTCACGCTGATCATGAGACTATATTGTCACGCTGAACATGAGACTATATTGTCACGCTGATCATGAGACTACATTGTCACGCTGATCATGAGACTATATTGTCACGCTGATCATGAGACTACATTGTCACGCTGATCATGAGACTACATTGTCACGCTGATCATGAGACTACATTGTCACGCTGATCATGATAAGGTTCATTCCTCCTAGTTGTTGATTTAAGGATAGGTTTGATATTTTTTGATACTAGAAACGGGCTACTCCATCACTTTAGCAGCATTTCTTTTGATTTCTTGGTCATCCAGAAGTTTATGTTATTATCTTACCAGTTTTTGGTGACACTAGAGAGTGTGTCTTATTTCCGACTGATAAGGGTCGTTTATTCGGTGAAACTGGAATAACTTTTGCTCTAATTGAATTGCTGTCTTGGGTACTTTTGTTCGAGGTCATCACACATACACTGCCGGTATAGGTATTGACACTCGCACCTATTCACAGCCGCCACTATAATTATTGCAATTCCTAAGCTGTTGAGATTTTTAATTGGCTGGGAACTTTTTGGTTCTAATCAAAAGATTCAACCTTTATGATGCTGAACTTATAGTTTTATTCTTCTTTTGCTTTAGGTGGTTTGAATGAGTTTAATGGTAACTTTTTCATAGCTCTCTATTCTAATATTGTTTATAAAATTATTCCTAATTTTTCATTTCGATTTATTTATTTTAAGTTTTAATTATTGTTTTTTTTGGATTTGTTTCGTTTGTTTTCTTATTTTTTTTAGATTCTTATAAGTGTGGTTTTATCGCTTGTAATGAGTTTCATTTTGGTTTTATCACTTGTAATGAGTTTCATTTTGGTTTTATCACTTGTAATGAGTTTCATTTTGGTTTTAATTTGGTTTTTTCTATTATTATAATTTTTGATATTTTCGAGTTAGAAGTTATTATTTTTATCATTTTTAATTTGTTATATTTTAGTTTGTTTATATCAAGATTATTTTTGGTATGAGTTTTATTTCTTTTATTGTTTGTTTGATTATTTTCTGGAAGACCTTACCCACGTCTTCGCTTTCATGTGTTGGCAAGTGCATGTTGATTAGCTCTTACAATGTATTTGCACTTTCTATTGATATTGCGTATTTTTACTTCTGTTTTTTATGATTTTATTGTTAAATTATATTTGTTTAAAATCAGTTTTGAATTTGTTTTAGATATGTTTGTATTTTATTTCTTTTTTTGGTTAATTTTTTAATTGATTTCTAATTTTTATTTCAGTATTTATCTCATTTTTTTGATTTTGTTGTTGAACTCAATTCGTTATTAAATGTTTATTAAAAACTTGAGCTTTTTTTTTTAATTGTCTTCTGCTCTATGAATTTATTAAATGGCAGCCTTAGCGTGATTATTTTGATTTTTTTGTAAAATATTTCGAATTGTATGATATTTTAAGGTATTAAAAATTTGATTGTTGAACTGGATTAGCACCCAGGTAATCAAAGTTTATTAACTCGGGAGTAGATTGCATTTAAACGGTAAGAATACTGGCTGACTTTAAACGTTCCTTTGGGACATGCGTCTGTGTCTGGAGAGCCCTCCTCATGATTTGCATTCCCAACATGCTCCTTTCCCTTGTTATCATATTCACAGCTATCACTCTCATGCTCCTTTCCCTTGTTATCATATTCACAGCTATCACTCTCATGCTCCTTTCGCTTCTTATCATGTTCACAGCTATCACTCTCATGCTCCTTTCGCTTCTTATCATATTCACAGCTATCACTCTCATGTTCCTCTCGAGAACGGGATAAGCACTGCTTACATGCAGCCCAAGGCCATCTGCGTCAAAAAATCAACAAATTCCGAAGACTTACCTTTGAGATAACTTGACTTATCATTTTTAATAAAAAATAATTCAGAAAATTATAAATGAAAAAGTTGTTGAAAGCTCCATTCATAGTTGAAATCAATAAAAACAAATCACTTACGCTACTTTTATGCCATGCTGATTTTTGTTCATCGGTGGTTCATTAATTGTTTAATTGATGTTGCCGAATAATCGGCTATACATTTTAATTTTTAACTCTAATTTTTGTCATATCTTTTTTTCTCTAAATAACTTTCCCCTAATGAATTAATTTTGGAATTTGTTTCTGAAAATTTTTTCCGTTGAGACGAGACGTTTACTCACGAATTTTACCTCATTAAATGTAGTTAAAATTACTGCAGAAAAATAATTTCAGTTCACGTGTATAGGATGTTCAGTATTACTGTCTTATGATGGATTGCGAATGCCTCTCGCCACCACCTGTATTTGATATTTCACCACCACCTGACCCATCACTAATTTGGCATTTACTTTCCGATGAATTCACAAATGATGAATTTGCAAAGGTTTCATTTTTGCCCAATTACTTCTTGGACTTATGAAAAATTTATAAAATTATAAAAATTTTCAAATTTAAATCAATTAATTCTTATTTAAAAATTTCATTTTTGGATTTTTGAATAATTTCTGATAAAAATTTTTGTTCCAATCCCGATTTTGATCATCGGTGACAATATTTTGATCTTTTTTAAAATTAATTTAAAATTTCATGGTTGGGTTTTTTTGTAGGAGATATAATATGACGTCAGTAGCTTCACTGCATTACCTGATATTTCGTAAATTAGTGAAAAAGAGAAAAAGCAAGTGTGAAACTTTTTGACACTTAAAATAATTTCACAAATGATGGAATAGGAATTCCGGATGGAGAAGCGTTTCCGTTTTTCAAGTGCGAAATTTGTGGTGGAAATGAAAGAAGGAAAAGGATGAGTGAAGTGATTTATGTAAATTGACACCTGCAAATTTCTCAACCTTTTTCAATGAAAACTCTAAAGAATGCTGATGAAAAACGAATTGGTGAAGATATGATGCGCAAAATGGATTTGTGACATTGTAAGTGAGACGTAGGATGATTTCTTTGCCGACAAAAAAAGTGAGGCCTAGGATGATTTCTTTGCCGACAAAAAAAGTGAGGCCTAGGATGATTTCTTTGCCGACAAAAAAAGTGAGGCCTAGGATGATTTCTTTGCCG
>JABVXS010001299.1:0-16103 GCA_013365335.1 Madathamugadia hiepei | reverse complement strand
TCGTTGTCTTGGTCTTCCTCGGGGTCGCTTGCCCTCCACTTCTAGCTGAAGTGCTATCTTAGGAAGCTTTTGGGTATCGGCTCGTAGCGAGAAATAAATTATATTAATCAATTGAACTTGAATTATATTATTTTAGAAAAAATTTTAATTAACCGCATTAAACATAATTAATCACCAAAGGTAAATTTTTTTTTCTTTTCATTCAGTACGAATTGATCTTTTCTTAATTAATATTATGTACATTATTTACTGGCCAATTTGCAAGTGTTTTTTAATTCCCTAAATTTAACAATTTTACAACAATTAGTAATTTTTGAGTGAAAAACGTAGCAGAGAAACCGAAATAATAGGAAAGAAAAAATTATTTGACATCAGATCAAATGGTAGAATGTTTACAATTATTTCATTAAAAACAATATTTACGAGTTTCTGTCCCACCTCCCCTCCACCCACAAATTTTTTTGTGGTCATATTTGTTGACAAAATTAACTTTCTTTTTGCAATTATTATTTGTGGAACCTTGACCTATTGAGACCTTAAAAGCATATTTGTTCGCAACTATTATTTGCAGAACCTTGACCTGTTTATGACCCCGTCTAATCTGATTGGTTAAATCTTAAGGAAAAGTTTGCAGTTAAGATTGTGAAATTGATGTTCTGTGATTTCTTACTTTCTTAACAGGTGAGACAGTGATGCTACAGGTATATCTAATCAATGCTTTTTCATTTCTACGAAAGCACTAAAACTTTGCCCGATTCGCCATTTTACGAAAGGTAGGGGTAACCTGTTGGATTATTGTGTTCGACGATTTTTTCAACCTTTGACATCTGCTCCTTCGTTCTTGTTATTTTTTCTTTGTACCGCGGCTTTTTTTTCATTGTTTATTTTTTAACTCTTCATAAATGCATAATGCTTTTGGTGATTTGAAAAAATTCATTTCTTCCAGAAAACAAAATAAATTTTTTAGAATCCCAAGAAAATTCTCATCAAAGAATCTATTACGAATCTTAAAAAATTTTGGTCAGTTTCGTAAGGTTTACCAATTATTGCAATGTTACGACCATTTAATTGAATTATCCATTATTAATTTCACGAAACCTGTTTCATTTTCCTTAGAGGTGGATGATATATCTAGGAAAACTAGGAAAACACGATTCTCAGAATTCTTCGATTCCTAATTAGCATTAGTTCAGCGTTTCGTTCAACACTTGTGCAGATGTCACGTTCAATAGCATCTCGAAAGTTGATACTGAACTTTGTCCTCGAGAATTGATACTGAATTTTGCCACACTAGTCGATGATAAATTTTGTCCTTGAAAGTTGATACTGTTGTCATGAATTCAATGTTTTACTGCCAGACAATTCTATCAATAAAGCAGGAAACAATTTGTATAAAGCAAAGTAAGATAAATAGTGATGTGAAAACAATGGCGTCTTCTATCCTTGTTCTAGGCCCAGTTCGTTGAGCCCTTCCGCCTCTGATACTGGTGTGAAAACGATATTGTTCTTCTTCGTTTTGTATCCAAGGTCTTTCCATTGGAGGTGTGTTACGAATATCCAACCGGACCATTGAACTTCTTCGTAGAGACGAATATTCCACCTGATACTGAACATAAGAGTTCAGAAACGAATATTCCAGATGGTGGAGTTTTTTCGTCCGATTCTCTTGAATATGTATTGGTACGGTGGTGCGTACGAGTAATTCTGGCGACTTCCGTGTAGAGTTTACAGAAGAAGAAGATATAAATTTTTATTAATCATATAGTTCATATTTTAAGCCAAAATTTACAAAAAAAAATCAAAACAGCCAAGTACTTCGAAGGATTTTTTTTCGTTTTATTTCATCAAAATATGAACTATGTAATCATTTTTTTTTCGTTTTCTGCAGCTTAGAAGTGCAATTTTAATTTGAAAATAAAATCATGGATGCGAATCTTTCACAGAATTTATTTTAGTAGGCACTATCTTAGGTTTTAAATTCGAAATACATAGGGCTCCTTAGATGCAAGTTGTTGTCTTCCATTTCCCTCGTTATTGTGTTTTGAACTTTAGCGCGATTAAACGATTTCTTGTTGTAATTCTTGCCCATTTCATCAAGGTGGCGTAGAATTCTTCTTTTACACGACCACATCGGAGATTTTTGAGCCAGAGTATTTGAAACTGTTGCATCTCATTCTTCTTGCGACTATCATTGCTCGACCCGCCTGTTGTTAAGGTCTGTCGTCGGTGATAACATAACTGGGGATTGAACCCTTCTATGTGTTTCAATCCCCCGATATGCGGATTACCCACTGGACTATGCGTAATCCCCCCGTATATATATTTTTAAGTTTTAGGCTTATATATATAATTCAATTTTTCGGCGGAAAAAGTAAAATTTTTTTTTCATTTTGTGATACTTTGGCAACTAATCATTGTCATTATTATAGTAATTAAGTATATTAATTTCACATTATTCATTGAATTTTAATTTAACTATATATTTTTGTCAATTACTTGATTTATTGATGCTCGCACTTTGATCGTAATTTCCTTTTTTCAGATTAATAACTACTTTTATTTGGCCAGTACTACAACAAAAACAACAACAAAAATAACAACAAAAACAATAACAAAAACAACAACAAAAACAACAACAACAACAAAAACAAAAACAACAACAAAAACAAAAACAAAAACAAAAACAAAAACAACAACAAAAACAAAAACAAAAACAAAAACAACAACAAAAACAACAACAAAAACAACAACAAAAACAACAACAAAAGCAACAACAAAAACAACAACAATAACAACAACAATAACAACAACAATAACAACAACAATAACAACAACAATAATAACAACAATAATAACAAAATAACAGCAATAACAACAACAGCAACATTGAACAAATTTCAAGAGAGAGAGAGAGAGATAGAGAAGGGAGGGAGGGAGAAAAATGAAAGTTATCAAAGAGGGTTTATTTGAATTTTTGCAAAAAATTTTAAGAAATTTTTAAATTAATTACAAAAATAAGCATTAATATTTTACATTTAATTAAAATGAAATTATTTACGCCAAATTTTTTTCTTCCTTCTTTCTTTTGTTTGTTTGCTTGTTTTTATTTTTATTTTTGGGAGAGAGAAAATTTTTTTGATGTTTAAACAAAATATTTTTAATATTGTTTGAACAAAATATTTCGTAACTTTGTTGAGAGATTTGCAGGGAATTCTGGATGGACGGCCGATAAATTAGAAATGTCATTGAAAGAGACAATTTCAATTCCTGAAAAAAAAAGTTTTCTTCCTAAGCCTATTTTTGATTACTAGACATATATATATATATATATATATATGTAAAGGAGTGCAGGGAAAATCTTCCAAAAAAAATCTTAAAAAAAAAAAATTTTTTTTAAATTAATTTTGCTCAAAACTATGATATCATTAAACTTTTGCAAAATGAATTTTAATAACTTTTATTTTTTAAATGTTTGTTTTTTGTAAATTTTTTTTTTTGCCTAAAAAGCACACAAAAATTTTTTAAATTAATTTTTCATAAAAAATAAATAAATAAAACGAAGAACAAAAAAAATTTTCCATAAAAATTATAAGTCATTCTTAATTAACAAATGAATTAATTAGTCAGATTCTACTTAAATATTATTTAAAACATAGCAAAAAAAAATATTTCGGTAAAAATAAACCTTTTTATTTCCAAAAAATTTTTTTCTGCAACAACAAACAAAATGCATTTGAAATTGAATGGCTTAAAGAAAGGCCTAAAAAAAAACGAAAAAATTTTTTTTAATATTCATTCAATTGAATTTGCTTCAAAAAAAATCAAAAAAAATTGATTTGATATTACTTAGTTGTAAAGTTTCATTTCATTTTAGATAATTTAGAAAAATAAATAAATAAATAATAGGAATGGAAAAGAAGAACCTAAAAAGAATTAAGACTTCTTAATTTTCTGTTTTTTTTTTGCTTGTATATTTAAATTTTGAATTACATTGAATATAATAGCTGTTAAGAAAACATTAAAATTATGCATACATTAATAGATGCTTTAAACGAGTTATTTTAAATGCTTTTTTTAAATTTCGATTTAAAAAAAACAAATAATTTCATTTTTTCGAAATTTTAAAATTAATACAAAAAAAAATGTGAAGTAATTTTGAAGTGTTGTAAATTTTGATATTTAAAACGAAAATTTGAAATAATTGTGAAAGATAATAAAATAAGCATTCATGGCGATCTTTGATGTACTAATTAGCATTATCATTTTCATTTCATTCTTAACCCGCGAAATGCTTAGTTTAGGCTTGTGTAATTTCATGCAGGAAAAAGATTAACTTTACCAAAGGTAAAAAAAAATTTTAGAACAAAAAATTGCTTCATTCAAATTTATCATTGCGTTGGAACAAAATATGAAAAACATTTGCTAGGGATAATTTTGTTTATTCAACTGGGTCAAAGGTTAACAAGATTTCATGTTAAAAAGTTAAGGAAATTTGCAAAAGAAATTAAAAAAGAATGAAACAATTTTACGCTAATGAGCAATGATTGAAAATAGAGTTCGAACGGAGGAAACATTTTTGCATTGTTAGAGATTGAGAGAATTGCGTAATGCATACGATTGCACGCGCTGACAGTGATCGAGAGTGATACTGTTTTTAAATAGTTGTGCGAAAAATAGCAAAAAAAAATTTGTGTTGTTAAAGAATATTTAAAAATCATTTAAACACTTAATGCTTGATAGAATGGATGTTACGGTTTTTGTTTTAATTTAAATTCAAAATTTAAATTCAAATTTAATATTTAAATTGTATCAAATTTTCAATTATCAAATTGAATTTTTTTTTTCCTACATTCCATTTTTTTTTTTTCAAATCATTTTATTGTCTATTGCAGAATTTCCTATTTCTTCTTGACTGAAATGATACTGTAATGCTTTACAGTATTTCAGGTCAAAAATTTTTTTCTCAATTTGAAACGATCAAACAGATAATCATTGCTGTGGTATCATATTTTTTCCGTTTCAAAAAAAAAAGTAGAATTGCTGTAGGGTAATTTGGTAACGTTCAATTTTTCTGATTGGCAAAAGGGACGATACTGTGGGACACTACTGTAGAATGACATTGTAGGACAATACGATAGGACACTACTATAGGACACTACTGTAGGATGACTGTAGGACACTACTGTAGGAGACTACTTTAGGATGATACTGTAGGGCATTACTGTAGAATGACATTGTAGGACAATACGGTAGGATGACTGTAGGAGACTACTTTAGGATGATACTGTAGGGCATTACTGTAGAATGACATTGTAGGAGAATACTGTAGGACACTACTATAAGATAATCTTATGAAATTGTAATTGAATAAGTACATCTATCAGTGTTAAAAAAGAAATGTACTTTTAGCCTTTCTTTTTTTTTTCCTTGAAGGCTCATAATATTTGTTTAATTGTTCAAGCAATGATGATTAATGTGAAAACAAGAAAAAAATAATTTTTTTTTAGCATCGATAATTTGTTAATTTGGAGCGATGTCAAAAATTTTGTAATGTTAAATTGGATAGAGAAGATTGTAAGAAATGTTAAGCAGTTATTGCAGACTAATTATTACATGATTAGCATTGATAAAGGCAAACAAATAAATTATTGAACAAGTTGTAATTATTTATTTGTTATTGTTCATTGTTAAAATATTCAAACAAAAAACATTTTTTTAAAAGAAGGAGAAATTTTATTTATTTATTTTTTTTCTTAAAATTTTATGGCTGATAAATTATTGATTTTTACGTACACACCATTTCTAAAAATAATTTATTCAATTAGGCATAGTTCAATGTAGCATGAATGAATTTTTGCTGGAAATTTCCATAAATTAGAACTTTGAATGAATTTTAAATTTACAAGTCAGAGAAAAACGTGAAAGGAATTGAAATCAAATCAAAAATTTATTTATTTATTTTATTGTTTAAAAAAAAAACAAAAAATTTAATAAAAATTAAATTTAACGATGAAATTTAAAATTACTTATATTAAAGGTTATTTTGTAAAATATTTAATTGCAAAAATTTCATCAAATTTTTAATTAGTATTAATTAGAAATGTCAGTAAAAAGTTGCAAATTAAATTCGTCCATATAATTGGAAAAAACTGGTTAAATACGAAATCATTCATTTATGTCGATGCGAAAGTTTACTGATTAATTAATTACAGTTAATTGGTTTGGAAGGTATTCCAATTTATACGCATTTCCTCCTTAATGATCAACGTTGGCATTTTGGATGGTTTTTTTGTGATTTATGGTTAATGGTGGATTATGTTGTTTGCCTTGCATCAATCTATACCGTCCTTGGTATAACAATTGATAGGTAATGAAATTTAATTGAAATTTAATTACCGGAAATTAACAACAATGTGTTTGTGCTATGCCTGAAAATTTTACCAATAATTCAATGAATCATTGTAATATTTTGTTGCCAGAACAAGCAACAAAAATTCGTTATCCTTTTCAAATTATTTTACTCAAACAATAAACATTGTTGTACAGAACTGGTACAATCAACAAGTACAGAACTAGTACAATCGCCTCGCAGAGTCGGATTGCAGCTAAATATCAAGAGGACTCTCTACATGACGACCGATCCTAATGAGCATGGCATGATTCAAATCAATGGAGTTAATCTGACAAGATGCAACAGCGTCAAATACCTTGGCTCAATAATATCCACTGATGGTCGTATAGAAGAAGAAATCAACGCGAGAATAGCTGCCGCCTGGATGAAATGGTGAAGTACAACAGGAAACAGTTGCGACAAGAAGATATGTGATCGCCTCAAGTCCAAAATATACAGAACTATCATCCGTCCAGTATATGAGGCCGAATTTATTTATTTTTTCGTTTAGCGTTTGTAACGCTTGGTTGCAGGGTCCGCTTTCTGTGGAAAGGGAACACAAACTTGCTTCTAGGGAGACAAAAATGAAAGAGAACACAAACTTGCTTCTAGGGAGAGAAAAAAAAGAAAGGGAACACAAACTTGCTTCTAGGGAGACGAAAATGCTACTATGGATGTCGGGAATAACAAAGTTGAAACATGTAAGGAACGAAGAGCTCCTATCACTACTGACAAGCTCCGAGAGTTGCGCCTCAAATGGTATGGCCACTTCATAAGCTTCCCAAAATAGGACTTCAAATAGAAGTAGAAAGAAAAAGACCTCGGGGAAAACCGAGACAACGGTGACAAGACACGTTAACTCGAGACCTAAGAAGTGTTGAATTAACATCTGATCTAGCACAGAACCGTGACGTATGAAAACGATGCTCCACATTAGCGGACCCAGCAGACAAACGCTAACATGAAAAAAAAGGACTGCTGTAATTCATTTTACATATTTTTTTTTATTTAAGTGAAAGCAGAAAGGTTTCTTTAAAAAACCGGATCAATTCGATTCTTTTGCCAAATTTGGCTAACATTAATGTGATGCTTCCACTTGTGAATGCTACATTCGAAAATGAAAACTGGCTCGCAATGGAGTTTTAACTTGATGAGTTCTTCAACTCAATCGACCTAGCTTATTTTACATGAATTTCGATTGTAAAATCGAACAACGAATCAAAAACCTTTAATATAATTAGTTATTTTTCTTCTGTATACTTCAATCAAAATAATATTCTCAATGACAAAGAAAAATTTTATCCATCATCTACATTAAACGAACAGCCTAAATGTTATCTTTGTTGACGAATCACAATTTAGAAAGTCTGAAACTACGCTAATGAGATTTCCAATTGTCTTATTAAGGAATTATAGTAGTTATCAATTGCCCCTGCTTGTTCATTCCAAACAGGTAACCGCTCAATCTGATGTATCATAAACAGAAATACACTTACTCAGTTCATTCAACCTTTTTCGTACACGATCAATAATTGGTGAAATTATTTCCACAACATCAATATTTTCATTATTTGCAGGAGATGCTGCAACAAATCTTCGTTAAAATTTATGTGATAAGTGTTCTGAAGACAAACGAAAACATTTCTGCCCAAAGACTTGGAATTCTCAAAAACTCATCTTGTAGAGTTCCCATAAAAGTTCCTTTCAATTCATAACTTTTTAAAAATTAAGCTTTTCCTCCTTTGTTTATTTAGAAAAGCAGTGTTATGAATTGGAACTTTTACTTTATCTCAAGTTTTAATAATTTTAGGTACTACCGTCCTATAGAACAGAATAATAGAATAAGCACCAATAAAGTTTGAAACGTACTGAGTTTAGAAATGAGCTGATCTGAAAGAGTTTCGATTGCGTGCACTATCTGTGACTGATTCGTTGACATGTCATTTGAATTTGAGATTCTGCCAGGATAGCTCTGAAGAATGGTTTTCTGGCATTATATTTTTACATGCCATCTGAACCATCTTAATGAGCGACTAACAAATACAAAGACTGGAATCTCATTTAGAATATTTGACATAGAAATTAAAATTACAATGCGATCTCGATGAAATTCATATTTGAAGTTGTTTGAATTTAAATGTAATCCAGTTATGAAAGACCAAACTATCTAACATAAAAACTTTTCTTCTCATTCATAACTACTCGTATTAGAAATATTAAATTTACTATTCCTGATAAACAGTTACCATATTCCCAATTCGTCCCATAGCCATTATTCGCACGGGAATAGCAAGATCCTTTACACCATACAATAGAAAGGGAGATTCATCAGCTCGACTCTGATTCATAAAACATCTACAACAGATGACAGAAATGAAACAATCACTGGAAGAAAAAGTGCCACCAATGAATTTATAAATCAAGCTATACGAATTTTGCATTAAAAAAGCCATTAAGCACAAACAGAGAAAAAAAGCGTGAAAACAAAAACTACATCAAGACTGTTGCAAAAAAATTGCAAGTAATTTACAAATGTTCACAGAAACAAATTACTTTAACACCCAGTGAGGCGAGATTATTAAAATTTTTGTTCCTAAGTTGAGTGATTTATTTAATATCTCCTGCTGACCGTTCCAGAATACCAAATGAGTAATATTTCTTGAAAATCTGCAAACAAAAACAGTTTGGAAAATATTAAACAAAATATCTGAAATCCTTTCCTTGAAATTTTTTTAAAATAATAAAACAGATTTTCAACATCATGAAGAAGCAATTTTTTAGAAGTTGTGAAAAAAATAACAAAATCCAAATGAAAAATTTTTAAAAAGTGAACTTCGGAAATCAATTTACTTCAACAAAAAAATAAGTTTCAATACAACAGCAGAAATAAAACTCTTTAAGAGTCATGTTGTACACATGTTAATTGAACGCTTCTGCCTCTGAGGGCAATAATAATAATAAACTTTCGTACTTTAAGTAAACGTTTGCTCCTAATACGAGCAACATTTGACGCAGAACCGATTTTCTTTCCAACCTTACATCCACAAATACCTTGACACCTAAACATTGAATTGATTAATTCAGCCAACCTACACTAAAAAGAGCAACCACTATTTGTCTGTCGATAACCTTCCTGCAGTAAGTTCTGACAAAAAACTGCAGGACATTAATCAGTTTGTTGCCCAGTTTACGGACTGAATATACAACTCTGAAACTGGAAAAGACTACGTGAATGACAAAAAGTATATATGTATGCATACCTTCGAAAGCCTTCGATTTTTTAATTTTCTCCAAATGGCTATCTCGAAGAGGACTTGAAGGCTCAAGGTTCTTGAGTTGGGCCTCCATCCATAATTTATGCTCTGCGGAATCCGTAATTTCAGGTGATAGAAAGCTTTAAAAAGGTCTTGTTAATCTCTCCCATACTTTACTTCAACTAGTCTATGTTTTATTCCACAAAATTAAGTAATACTACTTTACAGTTTAATGAAAGAATTTTTTGTCACTAACATTTATTTTACTTCAAATTATAAAAACGAACAAACCTAGATGAATTTGAAATACTTTCAAAAAAGTTAGGTGTTTCAACATGAAACGAAGAGTTGCTTTTTTCTGGTGTTTTTGTCATTTTTTGGCAAATCATTCAAGCTGTTCCTGGAAATATTTGCAATTTCATCCCAGTTTGATGCCCCACGGTCTTCAGATAGCCTAGCGTTCCCTTAATTCAAGCCTTAAAACAAAACTGGGGTAGGAAATATTCTTCTGAGATTATGTCCTACCACATGCATCTACATATTGGAAGAAAAAGTGCTCATTCTACAAGATATTAAGCGAAAATTTTCATATTTAAACTCTCCCGCACTTTTGGCTCGCATATGTGTGTGCTTGGCTAGAGTTTATGGCACGCAATGAAATTTGTTGGTTCCAATCTGATCCGGTTGTTTCAAGTATAATGTCAGTCAGTGTAGTCTGCTCAGTTGTATCATACTGAGGAGGCGGTTTGTTTGAAGTCTGAATTTTTGATTAGCTTGTCCATCAAGCTGTTGTCTCATTTTGTTGTGGTTGTATTTTTTGTTACAGTTTGGTTTTAGATGGTAGCGGTAAGCTCTTTATTTTCTTAAGTCGTGCCACCGTGATGAAAGATCGGTCATGTTCTTCAGCAATAGTTTTGAATTTCTGTCTAATTACTGTTACCTATGACAAACTATTTAACGTTTGATTATTTAACGCTTAATTATTTAACGTTAAATATTTAACGTTTGATTGCATTGTCATCACGTAAGTGCTTACAGAAACAATAAAAGACCAAGATGGGGTTGGAAGGAAACCACAACGTATTTAATAAAGATTTTTTTGGGGCTGGATTTAAAAAAAATATGTGAAACGAAACTTTTTACTTCAGTTGAAATGAAATTGAGCTATGACAAGCTTGTATTAAAAAAAGAAATTGAGATAAAGCAGTGTTTGTTACTGTTGATTTAATAGCACACCTATTCCTCTTCCTCTATATTACATAGCAGCGGGAGCCTTTCTGTCATCTGGGATAAATCCACATCAAACTGAACAGTATACCAGGTGTATAATTGTCCATAGAAAGCACATTGATGTGTTGAAGTGCCTGCTACAATCTGGTAGTGCACCATTAATCTCGTTTCAAATTTGATGTTATAATTTAATTTGAGATATTATTCCCAGTTTCAAACATTCGGCTTCCCTTCATTAACCGTTGCTGAGTTTGAAGATCGGTTAAGTTAGCCAATACAGTTTGCTGCTTCAAGATGGTTGTAGCAGTGCGTCATGGGCACTACCTCAATTCCTTGTCAGTTTCTCACCCTTCATCTGCAGGTATCTGATACCTCCATTAACTTTATGACTCATAAAAATAGTTCCTCTCAATTTATATTCTGTATCTCATAACTTGAAAGACAATAGAAGAACAAACGGGACAGTTGGTATTAAAATATGTTGGTCAATTTTCGGGTGCATTTACTGTAGAAGATTCTCTTTTATCTGAAACAAACATTTGTTAATTAGCTATCCTGTTCTTCTTGGCGCTCTCTTTTCCAGTATTTCATTCTGTTAGTTTTCTTGTTTCGTCTACTTATCCATTTTATTCTGAATTTTTGTGAAGATTGTCCATTTGTTTGCTAGACGGAAGATGAATTAATTTTTTTGAGGAAGTATGATTTTCTCTATTGTCCTGCTATTCACGCTTGCCGACTCTACTGATTTTATGGTAAGTTTTATTTATATTCGAGGAATTTCAGTTTGGAATTCTTTAGAGCATTGGAAAACGTTATTTTCTGAATCACTGAATGTTGAACAATAAGTTTTTTCGTTAGTGAAAATTGTGAGGAACATGTGGCGCTTGTTCAGTAGCTATATTTTCTTAGCATTCACTTAAGTGATGGCTCAATCAGACGGCAAACGGCTTGTCATTTTTCTGGTTTCAGTCATTTACTATCGATATTTTTTTGTAGGCATGGGCAGAATTTAATAAAACAATTTTTCCATCAATTGTACATGGAGGAGGTAGAAAGTTAGAATAAAATTGGAAAATAATTCTGAAAATAAGTTGCTTTCGTGTAACTTTAGAATAAATAAGCGTAGAAATCGTTCAAGTTCTAAACCATATCCAGTGCACGGTTGAAAGAGCTTAGATACCAAGGAATGATGATTTGTGCAAAATTAGTCACAAGATACAGCTTTTTTTAACGAAACTTTCATTTTGTTACGCTCTTTAGTTTCAAGTTTTACTTGAATAATTCTCGCTCAGGCCATTTTAGAACACGCATACTTGTCCTGGTGGCAAGTCAGTATGTAGAGATTCAGCAACTTGCTGTCCCATTGGTGCTGATATTTATGGTTGTTGTCCGATGTTGAATGCAGTTTGTTGCGATGACCTTATTCACTGCTGTCCTCCTGCCACAAAATGCGATATGGTACATAAGCAATGTTTGCAGGTACTTCATTTTCTTGCGTTTCCCAGATTTCAGGGTGCTTTTAAATAATTCCACCACTTAATTTTTAAAGCAAATAATTGAGCAGCAGTCAAAAATACACTCAAAATGAATGTTACTCTGTTGAATGATGAAGTATTAACGATGAACGATGTAGTCATTTGTTAACTTGCTTACTTGTAATGTTTGCTACACATTGCGCTGTATTTTGGATTTGAGGCCTGTGTATGCATTTGGAATGATGCTGACCAGCATTTTTACCCGAGCATGAATATACAAAATATGGGAAAGGAAGAAGGATGGGTGCATAACGCGGTTTTATGATGCCAAGATCGTTATTATCAATACATCGTCCGATAAAGATTCGTGTTTAAGGGCATTAGGCTTCTTCACTTGTTGGAACCATAGGGTGTTACAGCAGTTTCGGCTTCAATTCTTTGCAAACAGGCGTCTCTAAAATTTTTTGAGTTTTTTGAAGGCTTCCTACTCATCCTGTCCCAGTGTCTTTGTATCGGATAAAGTCATAGTTAAAAATAAAGTTGGTACTATTTCTCATTTCATCTACGAATAAGATGGCTTGTTCTATATCTCACCGGTTTATTACTTCTGCTTTTCATCATCTCTGCAGTTCTTCCTCAGCAGGATTTCATAAGACAGCCTTGTGCATGACATAGCAATCTTTCCATATCAGTTCGGAATGCAAGAATTCTTTTTTTTCAAAATGAAGTATTAGCACTCCGAAAAAAAAAGAAATGTACGTTTGGATAGAGAAACAAGAGTTATCAGAATCTTGCGAATTTGCAGTGGTGGAAATATTTCATGCAACACTTCCCATGCGTGATTTGTTCGTGGAACTTCCGGCATTACATTATCGAAATCTTATATGTTGCACGGCTCAAATTTCTGAACAGACTGCAAACTGCTTACGGAAATTTCTATGGGTTTATTTCCAGCTTCAGAATTTTTCAACTATCGGCAATGAAAAGATGGATCTCGCTGAATATATTGGCGGCAATTTTTTTTTCAAGTTTGATTGTCGGAAAAAAGATGTTATAATTAAAAATTGAAATTTTAATCAGGAAGAGACGTATGATCAATTTTAATGTTGCCATTGGAAATGCGGGTTGTTTTCTGAGTGGGAACTAATACTGATTTAAAGTTAGCGGTAATCACGTTATTTTTTAAATTCCGGTTAAATCATTATTAATTTATCGAAACAACCAAAAGCAATTAAAAAAGCAATACAGAAAATTTCCAACTTTGTATGACCAGACACATTTGGAAATCTCCTGATAATATCTTGATTGTTATTTTTTAATTTCAGGATGTGCATAAGAATTCAAAGACACGAAAAATGAACTCTTTTTGCTTAAAATGCAAGCCATATAAAATTGCTTTCCAAGGTGATGTAAACTCAGTGTTGTTTAATCGCAGAATGCTTCTATTATCACATTTCGGCCCTCTTAAGCCATACTATAACGAATTGTTCATGAACTGCATCGATTGCATATATGTTTATCTCTATAGCATCTCAAAAAGAGCTGACCTTCAAGCAGATCATCGCGCTATGTTATATTCTGCTGTTTTAAATCAACGCAAGGCAAGGCAGGGTACTGACCATATGTCCTTTCTCTCTAAAAAGATCACGTATCGCGCCACATTTTAGGCTTAGCCTTAGGCCTTAGGTCATAGAGCAAATCACGTGAGTGCTTACAGAAACAATAAAAGAGCATGATGGGAATGGAAGGAAACCACAACATATTTAATAAAGTTCAAGTGAAAGGAAACTTTTTCACTTCAGGTGAAATGACTTTCATTCAATTTCTGAAGGTTTGACGCAACAGCTAGTGCCTTAAGAAGTGCATCGTAATTATAGCCAACGTTTTGTTACTCATCTATTCTTAACGTCAAATCATTTTGAATATTCGAATAGAATTCGAGACGCATAGAGGGTTTTTGCATTGTTTATACATAAATTCCGCACTTGAAAACTTTTGCATTCATCAGATATCATAATGTATTGGAAAACTTTCGAAATAAAGTCATTATGGAATTATCGAGAATAATATATGATGGTTTCATAAAACTTTTGAAGGAAGAGTGCACTTCAATCATTGTTGTTCATAATTAGTTTTTTTTTCTCGCGGTTGCAGCCGGGACTTTTTTTGATTTTAAAGTTAAATTTTTAAGTGAGATAGAATATATTATATGGTTCAGCTGGATAATGTATGTAGCATGTTGATGTCAAGAAATCCGCTGCATTGAGGTAAACAACATGGCATGGAGGTATTCACTTCATGCTTCCTCAAAAATGAAAAGTTGGAATGTTTGATTTGAGCACTTCGATGAGTGGCTAAAGTTTGCAAAATGGCAGCGAAGATGCAGCTTTCTCTTGAATGACGTAAAAACTTGCAATAAAGTTTAGTTTTTTGACATTTTTGGAAAAATCTAATTACAGAGATGAGTAACAAAACGTTGGCTACGCCGTCAGCGGTTGCTCTGTTATCGATGAATGCAGTGAATGCTGCCTTTGATCATAACGAAGAAACCAGTGATTTCGAGACTGTTCTCTTCCGTTTTATTATGATCTTCGTAGTAATGGAGGTACAGTCGCTTCATTTTTCTTTCTTGAATTTATTGTACTAATCATTTATATCATATCAGTTAGTGACGCCGGCTTGCTCTTGTTATCGTTGTTGCTCAGTGATGTAGAACGACGGTGTGATATTATGGAAAGAAGAGAAACCTTTTCAAGACAACATGTTGTCAATTTTACAGTTGCTGATATAAATTTTGCAAGGATCAAACATATATTTTTTCAATATAAACAGGAACCGGTCATCTTGTTCATAAACGCAACGAAAATGTGCTGATTTGTCTCCATACAATAGCAATTCCCAGTTCTTTTCGAAACATAGTGCAGTGGATGATTTTAGCGCTTTGATGTTTCAACTGCTTAGCGGTCATCCAGGTAAATATTGCTGGATCACAGGACTTCGCCAATTTCTGTTTTGGTTAATGAGGGCGGTATATTTACCTGGACACATAACCAATGAGACAATTTAATTATTGAACATTCAAATGGAGAATAATGAAGCCTCAGTAAATGATACATAAACATACTTTGGATGGATCTGAAGTGGTCGGAGGGTAAGCTTTGTTCAGTAAATTCTTTCTTCAATATCAACAGCTAATTGTTGCATAGAAAAGTTCCCATATACTTTCTCTTGCATTATCTGTCATATCAAATATCTCTTGAATAAGCTTAGCTTGCTTCTGCAGTCGTGCAAGTTCGTTTCGTTTCAAATTTAATTCCATTTTACATCGCAGTAATTCATCTTCTGCCTAAAATTGCACTTTCTATCAAAGTTCATCATTCATCTCTTACAGCTTAGTTCTCTGCATAGTTCCGCTCCTTTACAGTCAGTATGATTCATGGCGATTTCTTTATTAAATGAGGGATTTATTGGAGATATTTAATCTCATTAATGGGATTTATTGGAGGCATTTGATCTCATCCTGATACTTAATGATGATGGCACGGGATGAATCCTCCCATGCATCAATTCCTGAATGTCCTCCAGTCTACGGACCTGTACAACAAATCTCAGTAGAAGAAGTTACCGAATCACTGAAACACTCCAAGACAAAGAAGGAAACAGGACCTGACAACCTGCTTGCATGATGTCCAAGAAATTGGACGCTCCACGATGGCTTACCCAGTTCTTCAACAAAGTCATCGAGGAATCAAA
>JABVXS010001298.1:1925-16107 GCA_013365335.1 Madathamugadia hiepei | reverse complement strand
CTACGTTGCTCAGCCTTCCTTATGGTCCAACTCTCACATCCATACATCACTATTGGGAATACCATTGCGTTGACTATACGAATTTTTGTTATCAGGCTGATGTCTCTACTTTTTGCAATGCTTCCAAGGTTTGCCATAGCTTCCATAGGTTGCCACATTACTCATTTACAAACAATATTTTTTCAAAATATAGTTTCGCATAATTTCAAAGTGTGAATGAAACTGTACCTCACTGGAACGTTATAATACGGCCGCTGCTGAAGTGATGATGACATACCATCCACAGTGTCGTCAACTCTTACACAGGTTACATTATTCGGTAACTGGATCACTCGTGTTTCGGGCTACAAAGATTATTTCAGAAATAGAAACATTAATTTCAAATCATTCACAGTGCAGACCTCGACTTCGTTTGGTAATAAAAGCAAAAACTAGAACCCTGTGGTTAAAATCTAACCAAATCACAATAATTAGAGTGACCTCAGTAATTCGTTTCTGTGGCATATTTGATGTTGCTGAACTGTTAGAAGCACGTTCATACAGTCTACCCATTGAGCTTTTTCTAGCATGAGCCCCAACAATCACAACATCATTTCCACCTTCTTGATCATTTGCCAATTTCCTTTGTGAAAATTCAGTTGAACTTGAACTATTTGACGGTACATTATCATAAAAGCTGTCACGATGTGTACGACGAAATATCATCTGGGAGGCTTCGCCATCATCGGACTGCATTCTGTAGATGAAGCGGAGAGAAATGTGAAACCATCAGAAAGTAATTTTCTCATTAAAAAGGCGTGCAATAACTTATTGCAATTTTACAAATATTAACGTGGTTCACAAAGAGCCAAAAGTAATTAGATAGATGTTAAAATGATCTGATGCTTCGCCACGAGAAAGAGAATTAAACAGCAAAACGCTGCTAAATTGTAGATAAGATTCAGCAATTCCTTTCAATTTGTGAATTAATTTTTAAAAGCGAATTTTAAAAAACCTGAAATTAGATGTCCTGTAATTAGATTTGCAAAATTCAGATGCAAAACTGCCAGGAACAAAATCGTTTTGCCTTGTGGGAATGAAGTTTTCAGGACTACGGAAATATGAAGATGTATCGCGGGTAGGTGAACCAGATAAACGATCCGGGTGAGAACAAAAGGATAGATTATCATAATCAACGGGTGGCTCCTCCGGCGGTAACTGAAATTCTCGTCAATAGAGCTAAAAAGTGAATGGCTTCTATTCGGAGCTTTCACTTTTCCGCATTGTTCTACAGTCAGTACTCACAAACAAACAAAAACTAGAAAATGATATGATTGAACAGAAATCAGCAGTGTATTTAAGAGAAATAAGTCTAATAACTTGTTTCAGATCTGGCATGATTATCTCACCAACCAGTTTGATTCATGAAAATTCACGTTACTGTACGATAGTGATGACTCAATCTTTAAATTTCTAACTTTTTGTTTTAATAACGTCGCTGCTGAGCTGCTAGATGGATAATTTGATGGTTGCATCAGTTTTCTAGTGAACAATGTTGTCGGCCTTGTATTCAGCTGCTTTTGTTGTGGCTGCGGCCGCAGCTCTTGTCTTCTGTGATCAAGCTCCTCTAAAGATGCAAAACTTCAGAAAGGAAAAAGAAGAAAACAAATTATTGCAATACATGAAATATAATGTGGTCTATAAAGTTCCAGGAAAGCGCACACTCAAAAAGATACCGATTTTTCAGAGGAGCAAACGTGAGCTCCTATTTTACAAACTAGCATAGCAACTGGAAGCTGCTACTTTTGACAAAATATTAATAAGCGAGTGAATGCAACTTTAACAGTGACTAAAAATAACATGTAATACTTTATCGCACCTAATCCATAAAAAGGTTAGGGTATGTTTCAACGGATCATTGGCAAAGATACCTCTGTTATTGATATGCAATGAGGATGAAACATGAAAAGGTGATCCGTATCTTCCACTGCACCGTATACCACGTTGTCCTTCTTCAACAACTTCCGGTCGCGTGTTTCTCACTCTAGTTTGTTCTCCTAACATAAGGTTGCATTGTTTCTGAAGCAGTTCAGAGGAACTTTCGGAATTTTCCGGCCGATACATCGATGAGTTTGTGTTGCTTGTAGCATCAGTTAGAAACTTAGCTGTTTTCTGTTGTTCTCTTAGATTTGTATCTTTCACCGTACTTGTTGAAGAAATGCTTGAATGGGAATTTTCCGGCACGTTGGGTTTCATGTATTGAGGTGGTAACTGCGACAATTTGTGTTTAGCAAGAGGTGTCAGAGATGACGGCAATCGTTGTCGGCGATACTCAATCGGTGATCTTCCAGCAACTGCTAAAAAAAATTCCAAAGTAAAGCCTGAGATAAATCTAAAACAAACAAAACATAGAGAGTGACGGCCAAGTTTTACTCAATTATAGCAGGCTAAATTCATCTCCCTATTATTTCAAACTCAAATCTGAAATTCGGAAGTTATTTTGGTTCCGTCGAACCATAGGGCTGAGTTTATAAACTTATTAATGCGCCATATAACTTACAATTGGCCCGTGAGCAACGGCTCTGTATTTCCGCAATATCCAAACGAATATCAATCATCGAACGACTGAGGACAGGTCCAAACGGTTTCGTTGGTGTTTCAGGTGCATCACCAGCTTTCGGTGATGCTGGTAGCAACATTCGATCGTTCTGAAACATCAAAGGTTTTGTACCATATATGCTATGCAATATAATGTCTTTCAGCTCCCAAAATTCAGAAAAAAGAAACAATTACATGTAAGATATAAAAACGCTGAATGTTCGATATTTTTAAAAAGTTCAAATAAAACGGACATGTAACTTTCTGAGACAATCTTGCAGTGATTTCATTGTTTCTTCATCCGAGAAACCGAAATGCTGTGCAATTACACTTTGAATATAGTTCATAAAATTTTCCATTTGTAATTTCCGCATGGTTTCTATAATAAGTCACAACATTCAGCCAAATCTTCTAAAAATATTTCAGGTCTAATCTTCGTAAACTTTTCGCTAAACTTCAACTTTTCAAACCAACATTTGAAACCTTCCATTTAAAAAACATTGTCAATAAAACAAACATACATTTACGCATATTTATAAAGTAGAGGAATACTTTGAAAAGTTTATACTTTGTAAATTACTCGATATGATTAGATAAGACTTAAGGTTTTTTTTGTAAATAAGGCAAAATGAGCGGTCAAAAAAAAGTAGAAATAAAATAAATAAAAACAGAAATGCAAAAACTGAACTTACTTTCATGCATTTTCATGATGTTATAGGCCATTGCAATCAATATTACATCGCCTTCCAGGAGGAAAACATCCCACAGTCGTAATGCTAATGGAAAAGGAACCCGATCCAAGAAACAGCCAAACCACCACTTTGTTACATAGATTGGTGGAATTCCTGCTTTATCCTAAAAAAATGATAAGGATTCCTAGGAAATTTGAAGGACAATTGAGTCTGTATAAGAACAAAAGTAATGCTAACTGATCAGCACAGTCTCTGAACCAGCAATCTACCACTGCAGATAAACATGAAAGTATTATTTCAGAATTCGGAAAAAGTGCAAATTCACAGGTTATCAAAAAGAGTAGTTGAGTAAAAAAAAAACTAACTAAATGCTTTTTTAAACGTGGAAGGTATTCTTGCAATAGTTTTTCATAATGCGTTTGAAACCGAACCAATTTCGGAAAACCTGGAGCGAAAAATCCTGCAATTCATTCATTAATTTACGCTTTCTAATTCTGCCTTCTAATTTGCTCAGTTGTACTAAATCTAATGTCAGAAAAGGGTCAATTCCATAAAAGATATCACAATAATCTTACCGTGCATGGAATGTTTCTTATCAACAAGTAATGCATGTAAGCACCAAAATGCATCCTCTTCATCCATATACATCAAGAAAAGCGCAGCTATTTGGCTCATTCCCTGACAGTAACCCACTTCCGTATTGTACATTGCATACGCAGACAAAACATTAAATAAAGACTGCTGCCTGAATATAATAAAAAATTAAAAGTCCAAACTTTTTTAAATATATATTCAAGGATGCAGTAACTCAAAATATTAAAAGAATGCAAAAAACTTGGAAGACCTCACTTCACATCGTATCTTCGACGAAATGCCAAGTGATCTCGGTATGTTCGGTTAATATCCAAATCTATTTGTTTGATATCTTTTGAAATGAGCCGCGCACGCATCAGCAATTCACGATAAACATTACTTTTTTGTTCCTGCCGATAATGATTGATTTTAAGTAACCTTGTCCACACCTGTAAATTCCTGTAGAAAATTCATTTCGTAAAAAGCGAGAAAAACTACGAAATTCAAAAAAATGAAGCTTCAGGGATTTTCGTGTTTAAAACTGTTCTAGAAACATAAATTTATGAAAAGGCTTGTAAAAGTAATAAATATCATTTCCTATTCCTCTGGTATACCCATGTTTCTAACATCTTCATGACTGCACTTAATCGATGGATACTAACATTGTACTTGTACAAGAACAGTTACTAAAAAATTAATTAATGGTAATTCTTGAACAAATATACCTATTCTTCAACTTGCAGAGAGAATTTGTGTGGCAATCTGAATAAATGTTCTTATGCTTCACACTTCCGAACTCAACCGGTAAAATTTAAGAATAAACTACACATTAGAAACCGCTAACTACAAACTTTAGGCCCTTATGATCTACAAAATAGGCACAAAATACAAGAGAACGGAAAATATAAAAGCTTACCAGCGATCTAAATTTTTCAGGTACACCCTTCCAAAGCCGTTTTTTAAACTTGTCATCAACACCTTTTCCTTCATTCAACTGAGATATCATCCGCAGCCATTTCTTCTCACGTGAAATCTCTTTTCCCATCCGCTTCTTTTCTGCTAACTCTTGCATACTGATTTCTTGCACATCTTTGCTAAAGTTATTATTTTAAAAATTTCCCAAATAGATATGTAAAAGTTGTTAAAGTAATTTTTCGTTAAAGGAGTGCTAAAAGAAATGATCTGTTCAGCAGCAAAATATTAAATTTTTTTTGGATTAAGTAGAAAAATGCATACTGCATAAACCCGTAACGATCAGTAACTTTGTATAATTCGAGGTCGGCATTTTCCCATTCTTCCACTTCCTGTTTGGGTCCCTGAAAAAATTTGCTGCATCAATTCTGTTAATTACTGATATAATTCAGAGCAAAGTATTAAAATGAAAACAATACGATATGGAATATGACACAGGCATTCTCAAAAAGTTGCTCGCTGCCTACGCGATTAGATTAGAAAATTTCAACAAGCCAAGAGCATACTCAGCAAATGGATAAAACAAAACAATATTAAATTCGGGAATATTTTACTCGAGAGTTACACTTCAAATTGATTCTAAAGTCATGTGAATTGTAATTCTTAAATCATGCAGACAGTATTTTCAGGAAGCATACGCATTTACCACTAGGTAATCTAAACATCCTGATTAGTATTATGCAAAAAAGAAATAATAGGAATGGTTTGCTTATCCATTAACAAGACGTTAAAGTACCCTTTCATATTTCTCGACGATTTCAGAACGCTCTTCCAGTTCTCGAAATTCTGGATCTTCTTCCGATATTTCACTCGAACTTGCGTCCGTTTCACCATTAAACGTCCCTTGAAAAAATTCTGAGATACTGGAACCTCCTTATCACTTATTCAGGAAATACTTTCCGTCAAATTTAAAACTTTAAAAAATTTTTTTCTGAAACTAGAAAATTGGGTAATCTTTGACGTCTTTATTTGAAATATGGCATATATCTTTATCCCGAATCGCAAACCTATCCACATTATAAGCTCAACTCTGTAACTCCACTATTGCTAAGTGATAATCATAACAAATTTCAAAGGTCGGAACTGAATTTTATAAATTCTCGGCACTCATTTTCATTTTGGATGGACTCTTTCCGTTATATCCACACTAAATACAATAGCTGACGAAATATGAAATGATTTATTTTCTTGACGAATCCAAAGTTCATGATAAACTATTATATGAAAACAGAGTTCAATTCAATGCTGAGAGTTAGTTAACCTCCATACCCTTAATTATTTTGCACGAAAACAAGCAAAGTTCACGAACTGATCCTAAATGATTTTTTTTTCTCAGACCATAATAATTGAAATTCTTTTTCAACAAATTTTTCCTTTCCATAGTACTTGTCTCTCATTTTCTGCCACTGAATAAGAAAGGAGAAGAGAAAGAAAAAAAGTATAGGAAAATTATTTCGAAGAAATTTTCGATTGGAGAATGTCCTTGAACTAAATTTTTACATATCTTTTTCGAAAAATGAAAAGGAAATTTCCTACGTTTGCTGCATGTATCATTAACCTATGGCCTAGGATTGCAAGGGTAATTACGAGGTCATTATGGATGGCATCTTTGAGTAACATTCTATCAGTCATCGTTTATCCTGGGCACGGAGTCATATTCTTTATTTATCCTATTTCCAATCGAACAAATCACTTCAAAGAAAAGAACCTATGAAATTATGCAGAAAATATTGGCACTAACTTTTTCGAAGTTGTCATAGAAGGATTATTATTTCTTAGCTAATTTACACTGAAATTTAAAATGCCCTTCAGAGAAATGCCAAAATGAACAACCCGCTACATAGCGATATTACCCATTGTTCGATTTCCCTTAAGTGATGTATCTCCTTCTAGCCTTACTCTTAATAGCGATTTATGCAAAAGAAAAAACTTCATTGAAATGAATACATATTTAACTAATCCTCATTTAGATTTTATTCTATACATTCGGCCGAACCTATGGATGATGAATTGTTCAGTTTTTCATTTTCTTCATCTATTCGATCAATAAATGCACCATGTCGGCAGATAACCGAGATTTATTGCACTTAGGCGTGAAAATATTATATGGGAATTCAACTTGTATCTCAAGTAACGGTTAGAGGAAGGAAAGATTAGTTTAATAAAATGTAATATATTGGAAAGAAAATTTTTTAAATCTTAATTAGGTTAAAGTGTTTCTCTTTTTTTCGTTTTTTTCTAACACAATATTTCAATGAATAGATAGGGGAAATGAATGCACTAAAATATAGAGTGGTTTAGAGAACGAAGAGAGGAAGTAAGTACTTCGATCATAAGTAAGGCATCACCGTGAATTACTTTGAATAGTGGTCTGCAAAAATGTGGTCATTTTTTGTTTTTGATGAATCAAATATCCGAAATAAAAATTTAAGAAACTGTAAATAAGCTGATGGAACAAAGTAGAAATGCCAGAACTTCTACCATTGCAGGATAAAATTTACATTGACATGAAAGAAGAGAAACAATATACAGTTTTTTCAAATAGCAAATCTTTTTGCAGATTTCCACAGAACACTTCGAATTTCAATCCCTCTTATAAACTACTATAGAAATAAAATTCCATAAAAAAACAATTTTCATATTCGAAATAACAATAAGAACTAATCGAATCCTTATTATCTCGTTTCTGGAATTTCATTTCTTCAATATGTATTTCCTCAAAGAATTTTTTTTGTTTAGCGTTGTGATACGGCGCTCGGTTGCAGGGTCCGCTTTCTTCATACGTCCGGCTCCACAGATGCAAGTTGTTGTTGTGTTCCATTCCCCTTGTTATTTTGTTTAGTAGACCTCCGGCGACTACTTCTTGCCCAGTTCATCCAGGTGGCGTAGAATTATTCTTTCATACGGCCATGGTCGGAGTTGAGCCAAGGAATTTGAAACCGTTGTATCTCATTCTTCTTGCGACTATCTTTGCCCCATCGACCCGTTGCAAAGGTCTGTTGTCGATAATAACATATCTGGGGATTGATCCCTTTTGTATGTGTATTTTATCAATCTCTCGACATGCGGATTACCCACTGGACTGTGGGTAATCCTTTATTTTCTCAGAGAATGTAAATGGAAAAAGTAAACAAACCAGGACAATGATTTATCTAATAAGTATCCATAAACTTCACAGTCAGTCCAGAAAGAAAAACAATAGATAAAGTGCAAAAAAAATGATACCACAGAAATTATGCAAAGCTGCATTTGCCAAACTTATAATTGGATTCAGTATTTTGATGGTAGTACAACGCCGGCAAATTTCCAAAGTCAGAAAATAGAACAAATTAAACAAACATCGAAAATTAGAAACCAGCTTCCTGGCAAAATTAAATTTAATCTTTGAATTACTGAAAACAATGAACTACAACAGAAGCAGTGAATCAATACATGAAAACCTTCTGGAAAAAATGAAATTTTGAAAGGTCTGATCGATGAAAAAAGAAAAATTCCAATCACTACTTTCCAACTTTAAACATAATAAATTCATAAATCACCTTAAACCCATCATACAACTTCCTAATTTCATAGTTCAATCGCCACATTAGTATTTGATAATCCTAGAAAAAGCCGAATCCCAGTTCGTGGTTGTTTAAATGATACCAATAAAAAGTATTCACAAGATTTTAAAAAGCAAATTGCGGTTCAGTAAAAACTGGACGTAAATAGATCTAAACGACCTGTTAAAAAAGTTACATACTCATTATTTGGAGAGAATAAACCAATAAAACTTTTACTTGATACAAAAGAATAAGAAGGAAACAAAAATACAACAAATTTTTCTTTCCAAAATATGGTATGTTACAAACTTAGAGAACTCTGTCAAATGGAAAAATAAATATATAATGATAAATCTGAGGCGAATGATAAAGAAATAATAGTCCCAATTCCGCTCATTAATTTAACAATGGATTTTATTTTATAACAGACATTCTTTTTTCCTCTCCAAAAATTTCCAATTCCAACTGTTTTCTCACAATTTACAGGAGTTCATTTTATTTGCTTACTCAAACAAGGGAAATTTTATTACTGCGAGAAGTTTTTTCTGAAAATATTTGCAATATGCAAAACTTTTTGATTGATTCATTAACAAAAGAAGGAAAAATTTTCATTAACAAAAGAAGGAAAAAAGGAAGCTATATATTCTTCGGCAAGCACTTTTTCCATAAAATCACTTTCGAAAATTTTACCGCATTATTAAATTTCCACTCTTCAGTTCACAAATATACGACCAATGGCCCCTACTAATAATCCTTTGTAGATTCGCCATCCATAAAATGTCAATGCAGGAATGGATACAGTTTAAATTATGTCAAAGCTGTGTTTTTCGAAAAAAATCCTTACAATTTCAAACTAAGAAAACATACCAAACCGTTTCTCCATATGTCCTCCACTTCCAACATCGTCCTCATCATCCACAATGTTATCCAGAATATCACTTTCCCGTAAATCCATCGAACTGGTGGTATTCATGCCGGTAACTGCAACAATAAAAGTGGTACTTAATGTCGATGATGATTTGTATGGGGGACGAATCCCTATACCATTTATTACTATTTGTTTTATGTCCCTTCTCCAATCATCTTTATTCCTTTTCACTGACAAATTCGAAAGCAAAACAACTGTCGTACTTACCTGCACCGGACACTTGAGTTATCCCTCTCCAGCTATCAGTGACTGTAAATTATTCATGATTTGGCATATCAAACTGAAAAAAAACCAGTAAAATACTTTTATCTTCAGTAATACATGAACGTCAGCACAGTTAAACCGAATAAGCACATCTAGAAATGCGAAAGATTAATGGAACAAACAATGAATACATGCTGCATTAGATTTCGATGATGAGCAGTGTCTGATAGAATAAATGAAAAATCACAGATATGTATTGCTTTAGGAACATAACAAATATTAAACCGGATACTATAATTCAGTGCAATATCTGCATAAAATCAATAACTGAAAGTTGATTATCATAAAAGAAAAATTGAAAATCTGGAAAACTCCGAATTTTTTTGTACCTCCAAAAATAGACTTCTCAACTGAAAAAATATGCAATTAATTGTTCATACAAATTGTGCAACAGCTATCGCGTAATTTACGAATTCGATTTTTTAATTGTTTGCGAAGCACAATCACTGATGAGAAAATATTCAAGTGCTAGTTGAAGCTGTTACACAGAAACTAATGACGAACAGTGAATCGTTCTATTATTGATTTCAATTTTAATTTAATCGTTAAATGTATTTTCAGGCCACTATTTTAATGTAAGTACATTAAAAAATTTTCATTTAAAATTTTTTAAATGAAAAATTCCAGCTGAATGATTGCCTGTTCGCTCTTTTTTTTCTTATGTCGGTATTTAAGTGAATAACTTTTAAAAAGATACATGCACATGTCATTTCTCAAAAAATTTGTTAAAAATTAAAAAAATATCAAGATCAGATTTAGTATCGAACTTTTCATGTCGGTTCCCTCTTCTCATCTTTAAGGGCTATAAATAGAGCAAAGAAGTTTGGACATGCGAAATCACAATCAATATATTCCACCATTTTCCTCCTTACTTATTCAAGCCAAACGTCACGAGTGCCATCATTTTCATTCTATCATTACTTGCGCACACGATAACTCCAAATATTACCAGAAACAAATAATTTGGATGCAAAATATTTCCGGTAGATTTGAGATTATAAATTATTATTCGAAATTTTAATATTTCAAATGAGAAAAAAGAAAACAAACAAACAATTGAAAATAGAAAATACCATTTCAAAATTAAAATTAAAAATTTCAATTCATGATTCTATAGTTCTGTCCCTCTATTCAAATCTTTTATATGTCGATCCCATCTTCACTTTTTTATCGCTTTATCGATATATTTTCGCCACTCTTTTTTCCTTAATCTCTTTCCGGAATTTAAAGCGCAATAATAAATTCGGCTGATCAAATCATCAATCCACCGATGATAAATGCAGTTTTTTTTTTAATGAAAGTAACGATTTATCAAAAGTAAAATGGAAAAAGAGGCCAATCCAACAAATGATAATGTCAGCATGGAGCAATCCAAACCTGTTTCCTTCAATCTTCCTGACTGAAACAGATTGACATCAAGATCGGTCATGTAAAATATGGAATTCCGCTTTTCTTCTATGCCATCTACATTAGATCATATTGTATCTGTATGGCTTTTAAATTTCACGATTTCCCGTACATCTCTTATGTTCAAACTTTAAACTGACCTGTAGCAGTTAACGGTAGCATTGGATTCATTAAATAGCAAAGAAAAGTACTTTAATTGTCAAAGAAAAGAATAAGAAAAACATACGCGCCATAAAATTTTGAGTAATTTGTGGGTAAATAGTGAGTCGGATGACTGGCATCAAGTGTAAAGACTAATAGTAAACAGTGAAGGGAGTTTCCGAGAGATGTAAGCAAACAACAATTAGGAGTACTGGTATAATGATGATGTATTAAACATTAATAAAACTGCAACTAATAGAGGCCGAACCATAATATGCGCGAAACAAACAAAATACACTGTCCATTGACATTTTTTGTTGGTTTCGCCTTATAGTTCATTTCGTTTCAGAGACAGGTTAAAAATTTAGCGTTGCCACCTAAAATGGTAATTTCATAACTAATTACCATGAATTGATATGATATCAAAGATCTCAAAGAAAAATGCTTATTGATCAAAACGGTGACAACGATTGCTATGTTTGAAGTAGTCGAAGTAAAAGAATTATCCGTACTGGTTCATATTCAGTCCATCAAGTATGGAAACTAACTGCAACTGGAACATCCAAGACTCTTATCAATCCATAACACCTGCCACCGACAGCCTTACTCCAACACTAGCAATCTCATCCACTCCTCCCTTTCTCTCAATAATTCACCAATTTCGGCCTTTTCTTATCAAATCACCTATTACAGGGGGACCCTGTGGGATTTTTGTCATATTTTGCAGCTTACTTTCTTGTTTTTAAATTTAGTTTGTTTAAACAGGTAATGATTTAAGAGCAACAATTTATTTCTTCACATGAATACATATAATTTGAAAAAAGATAATGGTTGCAAAAATACGAATAATGTTCTTGATTACTGTTCTTGTTATCCGAAACGGAATGACCACTTCCATATAGTCATAACAAATTAACTTCCCAAGAGGAATCGTTTGTAATATTTTCTTTAAATTAGGAAACTTTTTCCAGTTCATAATGAGTTTATTATCTAATTGTAAACAATGTTTTAAAACAATGTCGTCAGGGGGAATACAATGGGCCACTCATTTCTGTTTCATTTCATGATCGAACTAAAATGCCGGCATAAAAGTGTCAAGGGAAATACGACGGATTTCGATCAGTACTAGTGATAGCACTTTGGCAAGTATGACATTTACTGATCGGTAGGAGTTGATTTCATGTTTGGCTCAGAAATATAACTTGTGCATTAGATGAGAACTAATCTGTCATCCTGTCATGAAGTGTTTACATTCGCAACTTTCAGTGGAAATTAACAAGAACATTCGAAGACCGACGGAAGAAGTAATGAGCTAAATAAATTTCATGTGAACAGATTCTACGACAAACACTCCAGTATTGCTCATAATAGTTCTTCTAGTTTTTACTTGAATTGCTGCTATATTCAGTATTAAACTGTAAAAGTAAACGGATATTCAGAAGTCCAGTGCAATATTGAAATTGTCCTAAGAGCTTCTTACGAATGATTCGCTGAAAATACTGGCAAATTGTAGTAATTTGATTGGTTCCAAATACGATAGGCGAATTATGTCAAATTTATAAGTTCTAAATGATTCTTTAGAGGTACTAATTGGACAGCATGAACTCTGCCAGCCATAATTTCTCGTGAACGTATCTCATCAAAATTCCCACTATAAGTGAACGTTTCCATACTGATCGGAATTTCCTACAAGTCTGGTCATTTACCATGGTCACCAGAGTTTCCCCGCAACTTCCTGCCTTGCTTAATATCATTTTTGGGATTTTCACTAAACGCTTATATCACTCTGTTTTACCATCTAATTGTTTCGTTTCTGACCATACCCATTCTGTTTCGAATGAGTTGAAGCTGATTCTAAGCCACTCTTCTAACAAATGATGTTGGCGACATCATTCTATCACCAGTAAACAATAAGCAATAAACAAGAACAATAAGTGAGTGGAGGATTATCGCCTTTCTCAGATGTCCTTTTTGCCAAACCTGTCACCGACTGCGTCATGAGTAATGCCTATTAAGGATGGAGTGGCTTCACGACTTTTAGAGTACTTCGCCCATGCTGAATGGATCCATGGAGCGAAGTAGTGAATTGTTCAAATGAGGTACAATGTCCGCGGATTCTGTCGTGACTGAGTGAGCTTCAATCCCTTGCTTGAAGGCTTACCTGCCAAAAATAGTAAAGCAACCTGCGAAAATAGTCCCGGTTTGCTGAGAATCGATATTGATTGCCCAAGCTGCCTGCCCTGCATCCATATAGAAACACAGAGAAACATGGAAACACGATTCATGATGATGCAGTCTTCGAGATTATTCGAGGAATCACAGAATGAGCGTCTCCCACACAAATAAACATGCTTTCCGCTGCGTCATTGACATGCGTACGTCTGCACCTTTGTAGTCAGAAGGAAGTCTTTGTCGAGAGTAGGCGGAATTCCTCAAATCTGCAATGGAAAAGCCAAGTATGCTATCAATTATTCTACAAATTATCAACCATTGATCATTAGGGCGATAATTGTCCCTGAGAGTAAAATATCTTTCTGTGAGCTCATTTCATCAGCTGCAACTTTTTTTAAATTTAAGGAACCATTAAGTAATGGATTTCCAATTCTGGAATACAATTCCTGACTTCATTTAATTACCATTTCTACAAGGATTATTTTAACCTTCGCCGAGAATTTCAAAAATTTTCTATTTGTGTCGAAAGGATAAAAAAAACTTTAATTGATTAGAAAAACGTGTTCGAGTACAAAACTGGAAGTCTTACGTCATCTACAGAGCATATGTTTCAATAGCAAAGAGGTCGGAAATGTTTGTTGGAATTATTTCAAAACTTTGTCAAAATTATGACTTAAGCTAAAAATCATTTTTATTCTTTGTCATTATTCACTATTTTTTGTTGCATCAAATGATATAATTTAAGAAGAGTTTGAAACTTTGAAACTTGCAAGTGCAACAGATTAATTTATGGTTTAATTAAGCTGACTGAATACAAAAATTCCAACTGTTACTTTGAAACTTGCAAGTGCAACAGATTAATTTATGGTTTAATTAAGCTGACTGAATACAAAAATTCCAACTGTTACTTTGAA